>JAVTVY010033939.1:0-150117 GCA_036873755.1 Hanleya hanleyi
ATCCGATTGGACTCAGGATTCGTCCGTGGTCAAGGGTCTGCGCATGCGCAGTCTGGTCGTAGTATAGAAAGCAGGCAAGTTGGGGGATGCGTGGGGGTGTGTTTGACCCACCACTAGGGGTCCATGTTTGGGGTTGGGTGGTGGTGGTGTGGGTTCTGCGCACAGACATCACTTCCGGGTTTCACTAAAACTACCTTCGAACACAGAAGAGTTCCAATGTTCCCCTTAGACGTAGGGTCCCGATGTTCAACCGCCGGGGTTTTTTCCGGCCCGGCCCGGCCCGGCCCCGCCCCGCCCCGGCCGCAGCGCGCGCACGTCATCACCGGCAGTACGCCGATGAATGTCGGGTCAAAAGGTCAAAGGTCACATCCAGGTCAAAAGGTCTACCTTTCGGCAACGTTCGGCAACAATGTTGCGGCATCGATATACAGAGCTTGAACCCAAAAAGGGGATTGTAAATTAACCTGGGAAGGATGGGCAGGTCCATTTGGACCAGTCAGCGGTCGAGAAAAAGAGCCAATGAGCGATCGATAAAAGAACCAATGGACGGGTACTAGAATTTCGGTCACGTCTGCGCCTACATCCGGGTACTGGGATGCTTTCGCCTACGTCCGCGCCTACATCCGGGTACTTCTATGTAGGTGTATAAAAGTGGGAATGTTTAGGGCAATGCTGCATTCATTGGCCTGCTTGACCTGACCAGCCTGAGCCTGCCTCACAAGCCTGAGCCTGCCTCACCGGAGCTATACCATGAGACGTGGAGAAGATTTTCCAGGGGATCCTCCGACGCTGTAATCTTTGTTGTTGTTGTTGCTCTCTTTTTTGGACTAACCCATCAGAATAGTGCGTATCACGGACTACACCCGTAGAGCTACGTCTAGGCGCGCATGTGTGACATAGTCTATAAAACACGTCTCTCTGGATCCTACACCTCCATTCCTACGGTTTCAGAGCCATGACGGACACCCGTCTCTATGCGACTCGCATTTTACAGCATGCGACCGTGGTTAATTCACTCACGGGTTACCGAGCAGTGGTTCGGTCCATGTTTTCAGATGGCGACGACAACGAGGGGCGACGCCAGATCCTGAACGAGTTCACAGAAGCGGTCCTCGACAGAGTGCACTCGATGGAGAGGTGTGCCATCACTCACCACTACTGGACTATGACAGCCATCCTTGATGCTCGGGCTATGGACAACGAGCGCTCACGCCGGAATCAGCGACGGTTGGTTGGCCTAGTCATGGTCTGTGCCCTATTGACCCTGGCGCTGTGGCATTGACAGTAGGACCTGACTATACATACGAGGGTCAGACACAGTGTGCCTCATTCAACGATCGTCATTGGGTCAACCATGTCACCAGTTCTACGAGCCATCCTTCCCCTTACACCCCGGGTGGGGTTAAACGTCTAGGAAGATAAAGTCACCCTCGTGGAAGACCGTGGAGATGTTTGCTGGTCGCCCGCTGAGACCGTATCGAATACGGTTACGCTACACTGTGACGGCTGGACCAAATTTAAACGGGTGTTGAGCGGCGAGCTCGACGGACACCTCGTCCACATAGACAATGCCATCTACGTACACCGTGGGCCCTTCTTCCCACGCCTGGGCCGCTACCAAGACCCTACGCGAGGCTTCACCCTAGACCCCGATCTGTGGACAGCCTTCGAGAAAGTGGTGCCTATCGTGGACCAGCTGTTTACACCGGACGAGCGGTCATTAGACGAGTTGGAGTGGGCTCGTGCCCTGAGAGAAGCGGCGGCAGAACCCAATGAACAAATGTCTAGACATGAACCAGACGACGATGCCATTGATTACCCGGCTAGACTCAGTCATCCCAGTGACATGACCATCCGATCCTTTGATCTCACGGGGTTCTCCCTATAAATACGAGAGACAGTCAAATCTGGTACCATTCACGTACTGACCATGACGGAGCATATAATACTGGCGTATCTCAGCTTGACCCCCGAGGTTTTCCTGCACGTTTATGCGGATGCAGGTCGATATCATGGAGGAGGTGGGAGACATCTGCGATGCGGACCCTACACAACCGTGCCCGGCCCACATTCGTCTGTCCCGGGAGGGTTGGACCAAATTCAAACGGGTGTTGTCTGGTGAACTGGACGGCGAGCCTCATCCACTTGTGTCACGATGTGTACATCCGACGCGGCCCTTTCTTTGCTCAATTGGCTCGGCTAGATGGGGGTACAGTGCATTTTACCCTTCACCCTGATCTATGGTCTGCATTGGAAGATGCCGTGGTAGATGTGGATCAAGTGCTTATCAAGCGGTCATCAGACGAGTTGGACTGGTCATTACCATGGACACTGTGGAAGCCAACGAAGAAAATCAGAAAGAAACTCCGGCCCAAGATATACCAGTTATAAATAAACGATAGAGCCAGGGTCCATCATCATTTGTCACCATGAAGCGCTGGGAGAAGGTGTTGGATAACTTATACTACAGTCCCGACAGTCCAGCGGCCTATAGTGCATTGTCGGCTCTCTATCGAGCGGCCAAACCCCAGGGGATACAACGTGCCCAAGTCCGAGATTGGTTAAGAAAACAAGACACCTATACCTTACATCGATCTGTCCGTCGCCATTTTCTACGGAATCGGGTCATCGTGGGAGGAATAGATGCCCAGTGGCAAGCGGATTTGGTCGATATGAGCGCCTTTGCCAAACACAACGATGGGAATCGGTATATCTTGACGTGCATCGATAAGCTATCGAAGTATGCGTGGGTGGTACCCATCCGGACGAAAACGGGTGCGAATCTCATAGCGGCGTTCAAGGACATCTTCAAGACCGGGCGCAAACCTTTGTATTTGCAAACCGACGAAGGCACGGAATTCCTCAACAGACCGTTCCAACAGTTTCTGAAAGCCCAGAAGGTGTTTTTCTTCCATACGTACAACGAGACCAAGGCTTCCGTAGTGGAAAGGTTCAACAGGACATTCAAAGGTCGTATGTATAAATATTTCACCTGTAAGAATACAAGGCGGTACATCGATGTTCTCCCGAAACTTGTAAGTGGTTACAATCGAGCCTATCACCTGAGTATAGAGAGAGCCCCCATTACCGTGTGCCAACGCAATGAAGTCCAAGTCCGGCGTGTCTTGTACTCCATACAATCGCAACGAGCACCGAAGGAGATGTTCACGGTCGGGGACCCTGTACGGATCAGTAAAGTCAAGGGCAAGTTCGAGAAAAGTTACTTGCCCAACTGGAGCGATGAGCACTTCCTGATTAAACGGCGCCTACCCCAACAGCAGCGAGTCTATGAACTGGAAGATCTTCAAGGGGAACCGTTGCTAGGGACGTTTTACGAGATGGAATTACAGCCTGTAGTAAAAACACAGCAAGACTACTACACGGTAGAGCAGATTTTGAAAACGGAACGTCGACGTGGCAAACTGTTTCATTTCGTGAAATGGCAAGGCTGGCCCAGTTCCTTCAATTCCTGGGTCGCAGCCAACCAGGTGAAACGACTATAAAGCCAGACACCACTACCGTCATCCTTCATTCCACGTCCGACCACGTTGCTATGGACAAGCAGCAGCTGCCTCTGAACACAGCGTCTCCCAAAACGCGCAAAGGGCAAGTGGGCTTTGTGGTGATATTGCTAACCCTGCTGAGTGTGTTGTACGGAGGTGTGTTTTACGACGTAGCCTATGTCAGCACGTTACTTAACCAACTGAGAACACCACCCAACAGTGAAACTGGTCTAAAGAAAGCACCAGTCAACCCCGTATCGAGCCCAGTCATCACCACACCACGTGTACAAGCCACAACGAGCTCCACACCAAGCTCCACACCTACACCAAGTACACCCACTACGTCTGAAAACCCGCCGGATTTCATCCCTCACAGTGAACAGACAATGACGACCAACGTTGTTCCCACCACCATCATCACTCGCAGTGAACAGACAACGACGACCGACATTGTACCCACCACCACCACTCCAGTTCACTCGTACCAAATTTACAAGAGCGGGTTACCACGACAGCGGATACACCTCGAACCATGGACCCTCTGTGGCAGCATCCCTTCACTTGCGTCATCGCAGGACCGACGGGTTCCGGCAAAACGCACTTCGCCAGGAAGCTCCTTCAACACGCCGACAGCATGATCACCCCACCCATTGCCCGAGTCGTGTGGTGTTACGGAGAATGGCAGGAAGCGTATGCAGCAATGCCCCACATCACGTTCGTGGAAGGCCTACCTAACCTGGCCGATTTGGAACCCGACACCTTGGTGGTTCTGGATGATCTCATGGCGGAGACGGATGCGCGGGTCACCCATCTCTTTACCAAAGGCAGCCATCATCGACGGCTCAGCATCATCTACATTGTGCAAAATCTGTTCAGTAAAAACAAAGAACATCGGAACATCAGCTTAAATGCCCACTACCTGGTGGTCTTCAAAAACCCGAGAGATACCACTCAACTGCTGCACCTGGCGAGACAGATGTATCCCGGCCGCACACCGTTTGCGTTGGAAGCCTTCAAAGATGCCACAACCCCTCAGCACGGGTATATGCTCTTCGACCTCAAGCAAGCCACCCCCAACCACCTTCGACTACGGACCGGCATCTTTCCCGGAGAGACCCACCACGTGTACATGCAAAAATAATGTAAACACATCCACAGTGGCGCCCCCAGCTGGGGTGTGTGTGTTTGATGATGGGGATAATAAAAGAATGAATACCACATCATGGTTGATTTTTGTCTCTGTTCTCTGAGATAGATAAAAAGAGCCGAGTTGTGGGTTCTAGCATTAGTTGTACATGATGTCTGCGCGAGTACGGAAGCACGCTCCGACGCTCCGTGTATTGAAGACGGCCTCACCCGAGTTGGTCCGAACCATTGTACGCGGTGCAGACCCCGCTCTCGTGTGCTGTCTGTGCGAGATTGGACTCAATATCTTAAAAGGCAACGTACCACTGACTCCGGCTCAGAAGGCGAAGTTGGCTAAGCATAAGACAGGTCTGCGAACCCTAGTCCAGAAGCGGGTCTCTCAAACACAAAAGAAAAAGGTGTTACAGAAAGGCGGCTTTGTCGGGGACATCTTAGCACCGTTGGCCGCTTCCGTGTTGGGTCCAGTATTGGGTGGACTCTTCGGCCGACAATGAACCACAAGAAAAAAATGGTCCTCGTCGAACCACGGTTCCTTCAAAACCTCCAATCGCCCTACCCTGTCCCACCTACGGTGAAGACCATAAACACCCTCGATGGAGAGATGCAACAGATCTTACAAAGACCGGGGTTAAGCGACAGTGAGAAAGTACAACGGTACAATGAGACGCTTCAATGGTACATGACGTTCATGGGCCAATACAAAACCCTCTCTACCCCACCACCACCACCACCACGTGACACACCACCGACCTCAGCACCGCTCCAATAGCCGCCATTACCAGGGCTACCACCCACAGCCCCACAATGGGTGGAAGACGAAGTGCTGAAGAGTGTACCTGCATCGTTCAAGAAACAAGCTGGCCTGGTATTACAACGGATGAAACAGAATCCTAACATTACTTGGAATGATAAAGGCGAACTACTGGTACAGAATCAGGTGGTCCCAGGCGCCCACATGACGGATTTAGTGAATGACCTGATGCGTAAACGCAGGTCGCACACGGATCCTCGAGGATGGGAGGTCTTCGCTCAAGGCTTGAGAGACATGCATGTACCACAGGAATTGGTGGGAAACCCCCACCGCTGGGCCTTTATGCACCACGACAGACTCCACAACCTTGGGAAGACGAGTGGGATCCGGAGTCACCCCCCAAAACACCATCACAACGGGCACCTTCTTTTCAGGCCTTTAACAAACCACCCTTGATCAGGACACCCCACATCTCCAGAGCCGTGACACGTAGCAAGTCACCGCGACGAACACGACGCCGGACACAACCGCCCAAGGCCTGGAACACCTATTAAAACCAACAGCAGCAGCAGGACAGCTCAGTCGCCATGTTTTACCTCACCCTACCCAGTAACAGTTCGCTGGATGTGTTTCCTGACAACACTGTGGCCAAGTACGTCACCCAGTTACCGCAACCGTTGCATTTACCTGGACGATGGGAATGTGGCCTCGTGGATATCCAATACCCTTACTCGTGGTACAACGTGCGAGCCAATGAAGTGTGGTACAAGGTGACCTAAGAAGGCAAAAACACCCGACTCACCCTCCCCGAAGGCCAATACTATACCCCCAAGGAGTTCATGGGTGGGCTGACAAGACTGTTGCATTATAAGGCTCTACGGGAGGTCACGAATACATCAAAACCCATCAAATCCTTTCCCTTCAAGACTTCGATTACAACGCACACAACGACAAGGCACAGATCCTTCTCACCGCCAACGTGAGTGTCGTACTGAGTCCTATCCTACAGCAAATGCTGGGTCTCGCTCACGCGACCTACACGGGTCCATCCGAGGACCATGGCCAGATCCCGATGGATATGAAGTCGGGTATGTACGGACTCTACGTCTACTCGGACGTAGTCGAAAACCACATCGTGGGCGATATCAACACACCTCTCTTACGGGTGGTCCCCATTAAAAAGACGTATGGAGCTCAAATCACCCACAGTTTCACCCACATGCTCTACCTGCCCGTCCGACAAACCGACATCAACACTATCACGGTGGATATAAGAGATGACACGGGACGACCGGTGGCATTCGAACGAGGAAAAGTGGTGCTGACACTTCATTTTCGACAAGCACGTGCTCCCCACTTTGCATAATGAAAGTACCTTACGAGTGCGATGCACGCAGCTATATGGACTATTATGCCCAACAGGCCGGGGTGGCTTTCCGGTGTTTAGCAGTAATGCATGCAACGAGGACATGGGCTGGGGAACATACTCGCAGCATCGTCAAAACGTTCTCAGTTCTTGGTGACGCGTGGGGTGAAAGCAATCGGCAAACAAGCGGTACTGCAGTAGATCGGGTGGCCGGTGATGTTCTGGGGTGTACGGCACCCAAAGAAGCCTTGAAACGGAGGCCAAAGAAGCGGGAGGCGTCTTGGTGGCCAAAGCACAACGCACCGTAGGGAATAAAAGAGCTGCCCCACCGAGATCACGCACCAGTCGACGACCGACCCAGCGATGACGCACATCCAAGAAGACCCGGGATATCTTTTCTTAAAACATGGCCTTAATCCACGCCGAGTCCTGCCCCTCCACCAACAGTGAATTTGATTTGTGGATCGTGCCGCCCACACAAACCAGTGTCGAACAAGGATTATGGGTGAGCATCTCCCGCTCTCCAGCATCAACGAAACCGGGCCCATCGAGTTCACCATCAGTAATGCGGATAATGGCCTATGTGGATTTAGCCCATACATACTTGTATGTGAAAGCCAAGGTGGTCAATGGCGCTGGCACCAGAATCATCCAAGCTGCAACGGTGGGCCCGACGAATCTCTGGCTGCACTCGATGTTTCAACAGGTGGATATTTTTCTCAACGACAAACTCATCAGTGACTCGGCCAACACGTACCCCTATCGAGCCTACATCGAGACACTGTTGTCGTATGGCCGAGAGGCTAAAAAGTCTCAGCTGACAGCCGGTTTATTCTACCAGGACACACCCGAGCACATGGACACGGTGGACAATGTGGGATATAACAAACGGAAGGCTTTCACTGCGAACGATGCCTCGGTGGATCTCATGGGTCGACTACACGCAGACATGTTCATGCAAGACCGGTACCTCTTGAACAAGATCCCCATCAAAATCCGACTGATACGGGCGCCTGACTCGCTCTTAATGGCCACTAACGTAGATGGGCATGCAGCTGACTATAAGATTGTTATCCAAGACGTGCAGTCCTGTATGTCCGAAAAGTGAAACCGAATCCAGCCGTTCAATTGGGACACATGAAAGCCTTTGAAACAAACCAGCCCAGTACCCATCTGACGTGTACAAACCAAAGTGTTCTCTGTGCCTGCTGGAAATATGAGCGCCAACAAAGAAAACCTGTTCCTGGGGGAACTACCCAAGCGATTGATCCTGGCCTACGGATACACGTTGTTCTGTTTCGATCTGACCCCCACCTTAGAGAACGACCATCAGCTGGCCCTGGCCAAGCAAGGCAATTTACGGTTGGAAATCCACTTTGCACGAGCCCTGGGGACCACCGTCAATGTGATCTGCTACGCCGAGTTTGACAACATCATTCAAGTGGACAAGGCGCGCAACGTCCTGTGTGACTTTTCCACCTAACATGGATACAGACCAGATAACCACCGTGCTGGAGAATGACCCAGGGACACGTATGGTCTTTCAAGGGGTGTTCGCCCGAGATGTGTTCCCATTAGACCGTGTGTATCCTGCTGCATACGTTCTCAACACGGACCCGATGGATCGGCCCGGTGAACATTGGGTGGCCGTGTACTTGACAGAACAGCAGGGCGAATACTTTGACCCGTACGGCCTGCCACCCCTCCATCCCGATTTAACAGACTTCATGGATCAAGGTACAGAGACGTGGTGTTGAAACAGTCAAACGTTGCAAAGCCTGACCAGTAGCGTGTGCGGACAATATTGCTTGTTTTACCTGTACCATCGATGCCGGGGAAGGACCTTATCTACCATCGTACAGATGTTTGACGAGTACCCCAAGGCCGAGGACCGCGATGTACTCGTATATGACTGGGCCGCCCATCATTTCAATGTACAAGCCCCGTTCGGGGCTTAAGTTCTTTCAATGTACAAGCCCCTGTTCTGGGCTTAAGTTTACAAGCCCCCTGTTCTGGGCTTCAGTTCTTTCAATGTACAAGCCCCCTGTTCTGGGCTTCAGTTCTTTCAATGTACAAGCCCCTTGTTCTGTGCTTCAGTTTTGACGTGGTTGTTCTCACGTTGTTGTTGTTCACTGAATAAAAAAATGAGATCTCACCAAAACACCCTGTCTTGTGAGTTTTCTATATGAGCATAATGCATGAAACTGGCTTTGAACACCGTATTAGCCAATCAGTGGCCTAGAATGGAGCCAAAGCTAACCCATCCATGTCCAGAAAACATTACCCGGGTGTACAAGAACCGGGATGTAGGCGCGGACGTAGGCGAAAGCCTCCCAGTACCCGGATGTAGGCGCAGACGTGAGCAAAATTCTATTACCCGTCCATTGATTCTTTTATCGATCGCTCATTGGCTCTTTTTTCTCGACTGCTGATTGGTCCAAATGGAACTGCCCATCCTTCCCAGGTTAATTTACAATCCCCTTTTGGGGTTCAAGCTCTGTATATCGATGCCGCAACATTGTCTCCGAATCTTGCCGAAAGGGAGACCTTGGACCTTTTGACCTGGATGTGACCTTTGACCTTTTGACCCGACATTCACTCGCGCACTGCCGGTGATGACGCGCGCGCGCGCGTGCGGCTGGAGAACCCGCGCGCGCGCGCTGCGGCCGGAGTAACCCGCTCGCGCGCGCGCTGCGGCCGGGACGGACCGGGCCGGGGCCGGGAAACACCCCACAGGCAGGTCAGTACATGCATTCCTATCATGTTCCCAGGTCACGCCCCATTCACACACAGACCCTCATGCATACCCGGATGCAGGCGCAGACGTCAGCGAAATTCTGGCGGGAAAAACCCCCACAGACAGGTCAGTACATGTCCTATCATGTTCCCAGGTCACGCCCCATTCACCCAAACCGAAAGTGACGTCATACCCCTAATTTTACATGCACCCATCCATGACTGGGTGCCCATTCACGCATGCTTCACTTTGATACCTCACTCGACTCCATCGGAACATTCGTGGCCCACCTAGACCGCAAAAACGTCTATTTCCACACCCGTTTCCCACAATTCCCTGTCTGCGCATGCGTAAAATGTGGACAACGGCCGAGACACTACTCCAGGCGGTTGCTCCCTCACATAGGCTTCACATGGATACCGCACTCGACTCCATCGATCCAAAAGTAGCTCGCCTAGGCCCCAGAACGTCTATTTCCATACACTTTCTCTACTGCGCATGCGCAGAATGACGTCAGTTCCACGTCACACCCAGCCCGTTGGATACTTCCTCACGTATGCTTTACATTGATACCTCACTCGATCCAATCGGCCCACTAGTGGCCCACCTAAACCCCAACACGTCTATTTCTATACTACGGCCAGATTGCGCATGCGCAGACTATTGACAACGAACGACACACTAGCCCAGGCGGATGCTCCCTCATGACAGCTTCAAAATAAGACCTCATACGACACCATAGGATCATGAGGGGCTCACCTAAACCCTAAAACGTCTATGTCCACACCCTTTTCCCAGAATTTCCTGTCTGCGCATGCGCAGAATGTGGAGAACGGCCGAGACACTAGTCCAATCGGATGCCCCCTCACCTAGGCTTCACATTGATACCTCACTCAACTCCATCGGCTCATTAGGGGCTCACCTACATCCCAAAAACGTCTATTTTCATACCCTTTCTCTATTGCGCATGCGTAGAATGACGATATTTCGACCCCACATGCACCCAGTGGGATGCCCCCTCACATAGGCTTCACATTGATACCTCATACGACTCCATCGACCCACTAGTGGCTCCCCTAGATCCCAAAACGTCTATTTCCATACCCTTTCTCTATTGCGCATTCGCAGAATGACGATATTTCAACCCCACACCCACCCAGTGGGATGCCCCCTCACATAGGCTTCACATTGATACCTCACTCGACCCCATCGGTCCATTAGGGGCTCCCCTAGATCCCAAAACGGCTATTTCCATACCCTTGGTCTACCGCGCATGCGCAGAATAACCATATTCCAACCCCACACCCACCCCATCAGATGCCCCTTCACGAATGCTTCACATTGATACCTCATACAACCCAATCGGTACAATAGGGACCCCTCTCGCCCCTGAAGATTGCCTGAGATTGCCGGAGAATTTGATCACCCACGACATTGTGGGAAAAACCCACTGAGACTACTTTCTGTCCGCGGAGGAATACAAAGGTTAAAGGTTGCCGGAACTACTTTTGACCTCCACGTGACCTTGAGCTGGTGGCGTCCCCTGGCGCCACAGACGCCACCAGAAGTGACGTCATACAGAGGTCCCGCTCCATTCACCCAGACCGGAAGTGACGTCATACGGGACAGCGCCCCCTGGCGGATGCAAGAGTTACCTCCCCCGGCAAAATGGGCCCCTTCGTCCCCTCTCCCTACTACTATCCCATCTGAACGGAGTACAATTTCCTATGCGACAAACGGAATCCAATCTAAACGGAGTACAATCTCTCATGTGACATAATGGATTCCATCTAGAAGGACTACAATTCCTCATTCGGCAACATACACCCCATCTAAACGGAGTATAATTTTTCATGTGGCAAAATTGATCCCATCTGAACGAAGTACAATTTCTAATTCGACAAGCATGGATGCCATATCTGAAGAAAAACATGGGTCCTAGATCCAAGCTGAGTACAATTTATCATGCGACAAAGTGTATCCCATCTAAATGGGGTACACTTTTCCATGCAATAAAATGGATCCCATCTAACAGAGTGCCATTTTTCATGCATCTTATCTTGCCAAGGGCATTTCACGTTTCACTTAACACTATACCATTAGCTTATCGCTATGATTCGGCATGTGTTTCACACGGCGCCTCCTATCAGCCGCAAAAGACGAATATCTGGAGGGAGATATTCCTGTTCGAAAGTTGTTCCCAAAGCATCAAGTCACATGTCCGCCGCATTTAAACGAGCCAATGAAATTATCTGTATTTAAATAGTTTGACATGGGCATCTCAAACATAAGACATGTTAGTTTCACTTAAGTGCATGAGGCGCAAGACTGGGGAATTTTATGAGTGACCAAATTAGCTATTTTATTTCTCACTCTAATGGAGCATGCTTCTTCGTTTTGCTTAAGAAAAATCATATTACAAACAGCCTAACATATTTTTAAAAAAAAATCGCTTTATATTTGGTGATGGGGGAACTTCAAGGCCCACCAATGGATCATTTCAATCGATCGCTTTCTGGAGGTGTGTCTTCGTTTTATGAATGTGATTGCGCCGATGTCGGATCTCACGGGACCAATCGGGTATGACCATTTGGGAAACGCCCTAATACACTCAGATATCACCCGTTACCGCATGGCTACGAGCAGCAGTATATGATCGTGCCATGCGTTCTGATGATGTTTTTCATCATCCACCTAAACGGAATACAATTTCTCATTCGACAAACGGACCCATCTAAACGGAGTACAATTTCTAATGCGACAAACTGGATCCCATCTGAAAGGGTTGCAATTTATCAGGCGACAAAATGAACCTCATCTAATCGGAGTACCATTTCTCATACGACATGATGGATCCTATATAACGAGAGTACAATTTCTCACTTGACAAATTGAATTCCATCTGAAAGGGGTACAATTTCTCATTCGACAAACTGGATTCCGTCTGAACGGGGTACAAAATTTATTATCCCACTAAATGGATTCCATCTAAACAGAGTACAATTTCTCTTGCGATAAACTGGGTGCAATCTGAACGGAGTACAATTTCTGATCAATTCGTCTTTACATGTGGATTTAATTTAAATGTATTGATAGAGTGAACTAACCTATTTTCCCGATGATTTATGAACGTCAATTTAAGATTTCACTCCACTGCACCAACAATTTATACGTCAGAAGATCTAGGCCATTATGGGGTTAACGGAGAACGCACGAAGGAGAGTTTTCAGTAGGTCTATAGGTACTTATATATTATTATTTAGACTCAAGATGTATGGCATCTATATAAGTTTCAATACGATTCTGCACAGTTATCAAAACGAGCGTCACTCATGGTGTATTCTTTATGATTATACTTTGATATATGACCCCATTGTGTAGGGGCCAGCTCTCGAGAGGTTCTCTCAAAGAGTGATATAGTTACGGTTTTCACTATACTCGTTTATTGGTTTAATATGGTCTTTAAAAAATCAAAATGAAACACTGTAGAGTGAACAGTATGGAAATTATGTGCAACTGTAGCTTCATTGTAAGGTGGCACTGGATTTGAATATGGTGTTGATTATGGGAGGGTACTGGGGTGTTAATCTAGAAATGATCGGGTAGTGGCGATTTTTATTTGATGTTGATAGGATAGTTTTGGTTTTGTTAAGTTAGAGCTGCTGAGATCTTGCTGATTTGGATGTTGAGATGGGGTTGGGTCCACAGTTGCCTGGCCTGTGAGATGTTGGATGGTAGATGTCTACCTAGGCTTATATTTTCAACAAATTATGAAAATATTTTTCCTGAAGGTTTTTGTTTTCCGTCTTTGACTCAAATAAATTGAGTCAAGCCGAGTTACTACAGTACTCTATATAGAAAAGAGTTTATTTTTGCCCAGGAAAGGTCAATCCAACATCCCACAGGCCAAATAACTGTGGTTGGGCGGGTGAAATAGAAATGCTAAGGTGGTGCTGATAAGGTGCTGGTATTTGGGATAATGTTGGGTTGGTAAGCTAGAATTATCAAGGTGGTGCTGATTTTGGTATAGTGTTGGTGTGGGATAATTTTGGGTTCGAAGCCCAAGATAGGCACCGTGGTGCTGAATTTGGTATACGGTGTTGATGTTGGGATATATCTGGCGGTAGTAAACAATTGCTAAAGTAGTTTTGATATTATAAGGTGTTGATTTTGGGATAGTTTTGGTTTTGGTAATCTAGAATTTCTGAAGTGATGTTAATTATTGGTATAGCGTTAATGCTGGGATGATGATGCTGGGTGTGTTAAGCTATAAATGCTAAGGCGTTGACGAGGTGAATGGTGGTGCGTTTAGATTCTGGTATGGTGTTAATGTTAGGATAACTTCGAGATGCTATGCGCAGTGTACTATACTAATTGCTTCAGTGGGGGGTGTCCAACTGGTAGGAGTGATGCAACTGGCGGGACATGACCTCTGTAGAATATTCATCATTTTGGAGTGTCAAGTGCACATTAAATCTGTTCACTCAGTTAAAAGTTTGCTCGATATAACAGCATAGCAGATACCGATCCGGAAAAAAAGCATGAAGCAATCTTTGCAGGCTTTCCCAAAACAGCGTGAACAGCGCATGACGTCCGATGGAATTTTCCGCAATATAAAGCATTCGATCTGGAGACGCATCATTGCACAGCAGTCCAGATCCTGGCCGCAATATGCGGGTCGTTAAATCTCATTTCTCCCTCTTCTTCAAGATGGGGGAAATATTGCTAATCAGTGATAAGTGATAACTATGACAACAGTGCTTCATATATAGTATCTTACTATTTGAAGAATGGGCCATTATGCTTAATCTATTAGAGAGTTAGGCCACTTTAAGTTGGAAATATTGCAGTTATCACTAGTTCAGATATTTCCCAATATTGAAGCATACGGAGAAATTTTCACAACCCACATACTGCAAACAGGAGCTGGACTGCAACCAATTGATGCGTGCCCAGTATGTCCAAAGTATATGTCTATTGCCATGCCGTTAATGCAGAAAGGTGCATTTGTAAATAGCATCCTGTATTTGAGGTATTTTTTGGAAATCTAAACATTTATCACTCCATATTTCTTATTGGGAAGGAAAAAAAATCATTTTCACTTTAACAAATTGAAGCAATTGAAGCAAGCTGTGCCTTTTGGATCAGTCAGCTGTAGACAGTAATTTCATTTATCAACCTCGCACATTGCAGTAATCTGGTTTCGTGTTCAATCTCTCACCGAGCAACATTTTAATGACTAACACTTTCACATGGCCGTCTGTTCCAGACACTCACGAAGATTCACCACAAACACAGGAAACATAAGGAATAGCGTATTTCTGCATTGACCAGTAATAACACCATTTTTTTAGATATACATATATATGTTGCCATATAAGAATTAAGTGCCTCGCTCCGATGAAATTGGCTGACTACCATGGATTCATCCTTATTAGTATTGCTCATAGTAAATCTGAAGATGGCACTCTGAAGATTGGTTTAATCTGCAGCTATCGGTTAAGGTACGAATCCAGACTGAGGTTTGCAGGCATCCAAGTCATTAAATGTCAGCGCCTGAATTAAGTACATTACCCCGGTATTAGTTTTTTTCCTACAGGAAGCAATTTGTTCTCTAACGTCGTCAAAAGACTTCACTGACCCAACAAACAGAGAATGATGATTTTCAGAACGTCGTTTTCTGAATGCAGCCGAGAAATCACAGAGCGGAAATTTGCTCAAATTCCAGTCCGATCCCGGTGATTGATGATCGATTTCGGAAGTATCAAAATAGAAGATACTCCATCTTATCTAATTAACATCAGAGTTGTTTCTTATACCCCAATATCAACCCCTCTTGTACTGTCCGTGCCTGCCAATTTGAGCTATTCCCGGAATCGCGAAGCAAAGCACGACAAGCGAGATGGGCGCTAGTAGTAAAGTAAACGGTAACCTAGATTCCCCAATATTCTCTTTACGGGTAAATGAGGGTATTCAACTGACTATACTATTGTTGTATATATTCGTTATGTGTAGTGAAAAATTGACAGTCATGAGCAACTTGTTCAGGAGAAGAAGGAAGACCACCAAACATCAATAATTCATGGGCGTCGAATAAATGGAATACATTGATTAGTCGAAACTACGTGAGCCAATGCTTTACAAATTGTAATCACGCGATAAACTTGACTGCCAGAGCTTGCAAATCAATTATGCGATCAAACATTTCGCCTATCATTTACAAATTATGGTCACATGATCAAACCTGTTCGACGATTTTTTACAAATTATATTCACGTGATCAAACATGAATGTCGCATACATTATTCTTATTGACCGAATTGTTGTTTCCTATTCTTGACACGTTCGACTATCATTCCTGAACCTGCAACTGCGCTTCAAATATGTTCCCGTTCTCTCACGCCACCACATTACCTTCCTGCAGCTCCTCCTCCTCTCCCTCCTCCTCTCCCTCTCTCTCGTTCCCCACTTTTGTCCTCCTCTTGCCCCTCTCCCTTGTTCTACATTTTTCGACTCCTATCCTCCCATGTTCTCATTGTTCCCCCTTCTTCTGACCCTCTCCCTTGTTTCCCATGTTCCTCCTGCTGCCCCTCTCCCTCGTTCCCCGTGTTCCTCCTTTTGTCCCGCTTCCTTTTTACTCATGTTTCTCGTCTTCTTGCTCCCTCTTCCCCTGTCCCTCGCCTTTGTTCCTCATGTTCCTCATCCTCCTTCGTCCCCTTGTGCCCCATGTTTCTCGTCCTCCCGTCCCTCTCGCTTGCTTCCCATGTTCCTCCTCCTCCCGTCACTCTCCCTTGCTCCCCATGATACTTCTCCTCTCGTCCCTCTCGCTTGCTTCCCATGTTCCTCCTCCTCCCGTCACTCTCCCTTGCTCCCCATGATCCTTCTCCTCTCGTCCCTCTCCCTTGCTTCTCATGTTCCTCCTCCTTCCGTCACTCTCCCTTGCTCCCCATGATCCTTCTCCTCTCGTCCCTCTCCCTTACTTCCCATGTTCCACCTTCTCCCGTCACTCTCCCTTGCTCCCCATGACCCTTCTCCTCTCGTCCCTCTCCCTTGCTTCTCATGTTCCTCCTCCTCCCGTCACTCTTCCTTGCTCCCCATGACCCTTCTCCTCTCGTCCCTCTCCCTTGCTTCCCATGTTCCTCCTCCTCCCGTCACTCTCCCTTGCTCCCCATGACCCTTCTCCTCTCGTCCCTCTCCCTTGCTTCCCATGTTCCTCCTCCTCCCGTCACTCTCCCTTGCTCCCCATGATCCTTCTCCTCTCGTCCCTCTCCCTTGCTTCTCATGTTCCTCCTCCTTCCGTCACTCTCCCTTGCTCCCCATGATCCTTCTCCTCTCGTCCCTCTCCCTTGCTTCTCATGTTCCTCCTCCTTCCGTCACTCTCCCTTGCTCCCCATGATCCTTCTCCTCTCGTCCCTCTCCCTTGCTTCTCATGTTCCTCCTCCTTCCGTCACTCTCCCTTGCTCCCCATGATCCTTCCCCTCTCGTCCCTCTCCCTTGCTTCCCATGTTCCTCCTCCTCCCGTCACTCTCTCTTGCTCCCCATGACCCTTCTCCTCTCGTCCCTCTCCCTTGCTTCTCATGTTCCTCCTCCTCCCGTCACTCTCCCTTGCTCCCCATGACCCTTCTCCTCTCGTCCCTCTCCCTTGCTTCCCATGTTCCTCCTCCTCCCGTCACTCTCCCTTGCTCCCCATGACCCTTCTCCTCTCGTCCCTCTCCCTTGCTTCCCATGTTCCTCCTCCTCCCGTCACTCTCCCTTGCTCCCCATGACCCTTCTCCTCTCGTCCCTCTCCTTGCTTCCCATGTTCCTCCTCCTCCCGTCACTCTCCCTTGCTCCCCATGATCCTTCTCCTCTCGTCCCTCTCCCTTGCTTCTCATGTTCCTCCTCCTTCCGTCACTCTCCCTTGCTCCCCATGATCCTTCTCCTCTCGTCCCTCTCCCTTGCTTCCCATGTTCCTCCTCCTCCCGTCACTCTCCCTTGCTCCCCATGACCCTTCTCCTCTCGTCCCTCTCCCTTGCTTCTCATGTTCCTCCTCCTCCCGTCACTCTCCCTTGCTCCCCATGACCCTTCTCCTCTCGTCCCTCTCCCTTGCTTCCCATGTTCCTCCTCCTCCCGTCACTCTCCCTTGCTCCCCATGACCCTTCTCCTCTCGTCCCTCTCCCTTGCTTCCCATGTTCCTCCTCCTCCCGTCACTCTCCCTTGCTCCCCATGATCCTTCTCCTCTCGTCCCTCTCCCTTGCTTCTCATGTTCCTCCTCCTTCCGTCACTCTCCCTTGCTCCCCATGATCCTTCTCCTCTCGTCCCTCTCCCTTGCTTCTCATGTTCCTCCTCCTTCCGTCACTCTCCTTGCTCCCCATGATCCTTCTCCTCTCGTCCCTCTCCCTTGCTTCCCATGTTCCTCCTCCTCCCGTCACTCTCCCTTGCTCCCCATGACCCTTCTCCTCTCGTCCCTCTCCCTTGCTTCTCATCCCTCTCCCTTGCTTCTCATGTTCCTCCTCCTTCCGTCACTCTCCCTTGCTCCCCATGATCCTTCTCCTCTCGTCCCTCTCCCTTGCTTCTCATGTTCCTCCTCCTCCCGTCACTCTTCCTTGCTCCCCATGATCCTTCTCCTCTCGTCCCTCTCCCTTGCTTCTCATGTTCCTCCTCCTTCCGTCACTCTCCCTTGCTCCCCATGATCCTTCTCCTCTCGTCCCTCTCCCTTGCTTCTCATGTTCCTCCTCCTTCCGTCACTCTCCCTTGCTCCCCATGATCCTTCTCCTCTCGTCCCTCTCCCTTGTTTCACATGTTTCTCCTCCTGTTATATAAGATCGATATCTAATCTTGAGAAGCTGCCATGTCCATTTTGAAGCCATATATTCGGTAGCTACTCTCGTGGTAAACCTCACGAATCAACATATTTTGAATTCGTCAGTTAGTCAGAGGAAATCTGCCGCCATCTACCGCCATTTTGGCAGTCATGTCATGCTCTACTTGATCGAAATCTCTCAGGTGTTACGAAAGTAAATTATATTTGTAATTTTTTCAGCTATGAAATTGATGTTCTAATAATATTGTCTAAAGTATCAAATTTTCATCATTTCTGCACATCGCAAGTTTAAGATCGAAGAGTATACGGTAAAGTATCGGATATCGGTCCACCAAAATGGCGATGGATGATTCCCAGATCATCACTAAGTCGAAATTTCCATTTAGTAGCTCGAAATTTCGCCTTAGTAACTCGAAATTTCGACTTAATAACTCGAAATTTCTACTTAATAACTCGAAATTTCTACTTAGTATCTCGAAATTTCGACTTCGTATCTCGACATTTAAAAAAAAAGTTTCACCTTAGTATGGCACAAGGACGCCTCCTGGAAGCGTCCATGGGCCATGCTAAGGTGAAACCATTTTTCAAGTCGAAACTCGAAATTTCGACTTAGTATCTCGACATTTCGACTTAGTATCTCGACATTTCGACTTACTATCTCGAAATTTCGACTTAGTATCTCGAAATTTCGACATAGCATACTATCTCAAAATTTCAACTTAGTATTTCAAAATCTCAAAATTTCGACTTAGTATCTCGACATTTCGAACAAATATTTCTCGTCATGGTCCCTCTCGTCATGGTCCCTAGACGCTTCCGTAGTATTGGATCTTGTGGAGCAGAGCAGTCACATCCACTGACAACATTATTCCTCTAATGTAAGTTCTCGATCTTGCGATTTCACATTTCAGGTATTGAAGTACTGTGGAAATTAACTTGAACGGTTTGGGTTAAGTATGAATGGATGTACACGGGCACTCCATCGCACCGCGATGGACACTGGTTGTACGAACACGCCGTGCAACCCGTCTCTCCAACCAGAAATTACCTTTAGTATGCTCTCACAGTGGAGTCTTGCTTCGATATCACGTCTAATGCATCCATTATGATTCTGAACTTCAGATAGTCATGTTTCTTAGGAACAACCTGTCATTAAAATGATATTTGTCTCCTGTCTGCGCCTTTTAATTGCGTCCGGAATTCGAGTCTTCGCCGCATTTTCTTCCGGCATACTGAAGAAATATTAAAAGGGACTTTGTTCTTAGGCCACTCAGCCTTCTTTATGCTCGGATGGAACGCACCAATAGCTCAAGCCAGAATTAGGGATACCTTATTTTCAAATATCTGTAATGTCTGGACTCCTAGCCTTCATAATCAACATGATCAACACGGTCACTACTATGGAATATTTTTATTCCAAAATAAAAACATTTCAATGGTATATAAATTTTCATCTCGTATGATTTGCGATTGTCAGTTGTCAAAAAATTGTCTCTATGGAATGTCATCATGTGTTCGCAAATGCGAAATCTTATACTTTTGACATTTTCTGCTACTGAACATCAATATCAAGATATTACCACAAGATCACACCATCCGAGGTTCCATCAAACTCCAATGACCTGATGTGATACTATATACTATGTTTTCAATCCCGCGGGTGCTCCTCTCGTACCATGTTTAAATGTCAACTTTGTAGGTCATGTGTAAAAAAGGAGAAGGGAAATACGCTGAACTTTAGGATACATATAAACTGTGCCGCTATGAAATAGCAATATTATGAATAAGAAACAACAAAATAATCTATTGTTGTGACTATAACATCGTCCTGATACAAGCTGTTTATCAGCGTACGTCCTATTGACCGTGCAAGTTTTCTTTCTAAATCATTCGGTTTTTTTAATTTAGCAGTTTCGTATTCATCAAGCAGTCTGATTCTTTTTCATATTCCATGCCATTTCTCCATCATATAGCTTGCATTCAATCTATTGTACTGTCAGTTTCCTCCTATATTTATTATATCGGAATCGCCGAATTAAATATAGGATTCTTAATGAATGACGCCTGTGCAGTGGGGATGTCTCAATTTAAAACTGAATCCATGTCGGTGTATCCCGCTGTTTCCGGGTAGAAATGCTAGCTGACTGTCATCTAAGGTAGGTTCAATACTTCGACTCACAGCTTTACTATCCGTCACAAGTATGGTCACTGTATGGTCACATGCAACATAATTCAATAAGGCACGTGTATTGCCTGTATCATGGTACATGAAGCGTAATATTGTCCTTCAGCCCAGGTCCTTCCCTTCGTCATGTAAGGAAAACACAATAGGTGACAACATGTAGGGAACCTTGTTAAACCTGGAAAAGCTACCTAACAAACTGTATTGCTCAATGGTGTTCCCGGTTTGAAGATCCCTACATGGCGAACATCCCCCTATTTCTGGACTTACGAAGGTATTAGTCGTCATTGGCCAATCAAAGGCTGCATGTATTGTGCACTCTGGCATCCCTGAGAGGACAAGAAAGCTTTTCGGTTTGATGAACTCACCGAAGACAGTTCAACTGAACATGAGGCAGGCGCAACAGGGCATCGTTGGTAATACGTCCTTTACTACACTGACGATATTCCTAAATTTTCAAATTCAGGAAGCGTAATATTGTCCTTCAGCCCAGGTCCTTCCCTTCGTCATGTAAGGAAAACACAATAGGTGACAACATGTAGGGAACCTTGTTAAATCTGTTAAAGCTACCTGACAAACTGTATTGCTCAATGGTGTTCCCAGTTTGAAGATCCTTACATGACGAAAATCCCCCTATTTCTGGACTTACGGAGGTATTAGTCGTCATTGATATGAGTAAGGTATGCGTTCAGACTGCATACCGGTATTGTAAAGATATAGGCCTACTGATGGCTAAATCCAGTGTTAGCTACTTCTGCGGGGAACAATTTGTCTCTCTTATGTCATTAAAACAGTTCACTCAGTCTCGGAGAATGTTCATTTCCAGATCTTCGTTTTCAAAATATCAACGATCAGTCATACAGGAGAAAGTTGCTCGAAATTTGGTGATAGCTTAAAGTATTGGACAATTACTGGCTGATGCAGCGAAAAACAACATTTTCCCAGTCAGACGGCATATTTTGAGATCGAAAACGAGGCCGGACCACGTCATGGGTCAATTGAGACAGTCACGTGGTTGAGTATGAAGATTGGGGTGGCTCCTATGAATAGTGGAACCAATGAGAATGCTCGTCTTACTTTTACATGGCGGGGGTCGGATGACCAATCGCTGGAGTGGAGACAGCTGGAACAGCACGCTGACGCTGTCTATAATCTTTATTCAACAGAGTCCTACAGTCTAAATTTGGTGATGGATATTGGAAGCGTCGAATTTACTCTTAGTTGATTAAAACATACAAGAGCTGTTTTCTACCCCTATATCGATCCACCGTCACCTTGAAGTACAGGAATTTCGAGAATCACTTTGCAAATGCAACGAGAGATTCAAGAAATTGATTGACGCGTGCTATTGAAATATTAGGTAACCAAGTTTCGCCAATGTTCTCCGTTAGACGGAAAAGTGGTATTCAACTGATTGCACTATCGCGGTGTATGCTCATATAAACACAGTCAGACAAGCGAATGGTATGTGTGTGCTCAACGATCAGTGCCAATGTTATTTTGGTGCTGTTGAACACCTGAACGTTTTCACCTGTGCTGTCAATACATACTAATTTGTTTATGTCAAACATCTGTCATCGTGTTCCATGCAACAACGTATATAATCAAGCTGCAATCCTTTCTATTTAATTAGGAACATCTGGTATTACCAGCATACTATGCCTTGCCAGTAAAACCTAAACGCCAAAGAGAAATAAAACCATTAGGAATGGGGATCGGACACTCTAGTCTTGACATCTGTGTATCGGTACACATAAAAAATTGGTTGAAATAAGCTTGAATTAGGCCTACCCTGTACGGCAGGGTCAAATTTTATATGATTGTTTCATTTCCAGGATGGTAATCTATGTCTTAATGGATCAGCTGTTATTCACAGACACCGGAATCCTTTAACTTTAGGTTCGAGTTTGTACTTTTCATTGCATTGAATTGTGTGTAAATAAAGGTGTGTAAATAAAGGGCGACTGTTTGATTGAACAGTTCTAGATGGATACATCCCTTCTGCTGCCAGTATACCCTCATTGCGGACACTAGCACCGCTTTAGAGAAGTTAGAATATTCTTCTGTTCAAATCACATTTAATAATCCATTTATCCTACATTGTAAATTTTGTCCCGTTTTAAGTACAAAATGCCATTATTATGACATTATACTTTCTATTTATTCTTTTTATTATGCTTTCTTCAATTTCCATCCGAAGCTGTCCGCGTCTTTTAATTGCTTCCGGAATTCAAGATTTTCGCTGCCTTTCCCATATGGGACAGATATAAAATGGCATCTTGTGAACCTACATAAAAACATCTTCGCTCGGTAAGTTATCCTTCAGATGAAACGCGCCTATATAGCTCCAGCCAGAACACCTAATATTCAAATCGATACCATTAAAGCTGTAATGTCTGTCTGTCCGTCTGCCTGTCTGTCTGTATTTTAATAACTCGATAACCACACGATGTAGAGACAATATATACACGAATTCGAAAGGTATTGACAGAAGAGTTACATAGACCTATTTTGGACCGGCTTACGAAGGTGGCGGGGATAACTGCGCCCATATTTTATTTTCCTTTGATATAAGTCTATCATCGACATGTACGATAGACCACATAAAATCAGTGCAGAACCTGGTGGTATACATGTGTTCAGAGGCTGTATTTGGTACGTCAACTACAAGCATAAAAGTCCTACATTCAGCGGATTGTCGTCGTCCAAATGTGTTGTCTCATAACTCGATGCACAGGTGACATTTATACGCCATTGTAAAGGTCTTGTTCAGGAGAATGACAGATAACTATTTTGGACTGGGTCTCAGAGGGCGGGCTGGCCACACCCAACTGTGGTTTTCCTGTGTTATAGATACATACGATACAACATTAGTGCCAAATTTGGAGTGGGTCACATGCACATGTATGCTGAGGCGTATGTATAAAAACGAGCATCAGATCCTGCATTCAGTAGATATCCGTCATCCACACTGTGTATTCCAATACGTGTTTGAACTTGAATTGAATTACCTTAAACTATATAAAAGCTAACCATTCTACTATTGGACTAATATAAATCTGGAACTATGAGACTCCTATAAATTACTGTATAATATGCCATATTACGTGATCATTAGACCAATCAGGGCTTCAGATCTTTGCCTCTCTCTCTCTTGGGCGTTGAAGTGATTCGGTCCGCCCACACGGAAAAACTATCTCAACTAGTTTCAGCATACACCTGCGCACCTCAAAAACTGCCCATTCTCTACTACTCTACAAGTGCGTATGTGCGTATCACGCCAGTCTGATTTTACCCAACGAGGGTGTCAATACGACACCATGCACGTCACATTTGGAACCAATATGGCCGATATCTCCCCAAACACGCCCCTGTCCACCTCCGAAACTGCCCTTGCTCTAATACTCCTCCACGACGCACGTATCCCTGGACCTACAAAGCTCAAAACCCTCTACCCAAAGAAAGCGCATTCACCCCACACTCATGAGGGTTAATGTATAGGTACTTTTCATCCACTCGTGTGCATATCCGGCCGACTCTGCGCTTTCTCCAATACTCATTCGCCGATGATGTCATATTCACGTCACCTATATACCCACAGCACAGACACTCCAACCCCTTGAACTAAACAACTAAGTGTATACGTAGCGATTTTCACAATTCGCCTCCTTGAATGCCGGGTTATTTACTGCCCCTCGACTGCGCATGCACACCACGACGTCACAACTTGGACAGAATTTTAGTGAGCCTGATGTATCTTGAGAGCGTCAATACGAGACACTGCACGCTATTTTTAGATTAGGTATGACCTCTAGATCATTCAGATCACAGACATGGGTACCCCAAAATGAACCTGGCTCTACTACTCCTCGATTACGCATCACCACCGGTAAAAGCCACCCCGTTCGTAGTCTACAACACGAGAAGCTTCTGGTCCACAGATGACCCATCTCTCAGCCAACATTCCCATGACGCGGAAAAATGCACATTCTCTACTACTAATCGACGGTGCATGCGCACTCATGTCGTCATTAAGGGTAGCGAAATCCAATCCCAGTTCGACTCTACCCCCACGAGAGCTTCAATAAAGTACGACACACGGCCCATTTGGACGATGGCTCACCAATACTCAAAAGGCTTCATCAACTAAAGCACACCAACGGTCCTTCCGTTTTATGCTACAGCGTCAACCCGGTCGATAAAATCCGCACACTCTATACTTTGCTCCACAAGAAAACAATCCATGGGTTCATGTAAAGTCCGTCTTTGGAGATTTTTCAAAATTGGCGGATTTTTTCCGGAATGCTAGTTTTACAGGCACCCGCGATCTCAGAATGCCCCCCCGGAAGTGCAGACGGCACAGACACGGTGACCCGGAAGTCACGTGAACGGAAGTGAACTTTGACACGAAAGTCACGTGACCGGAATGACCTTTGACCTCTAAACGCATCAAACAACCACAATAGTAAAGAATCGGTATTTCATATACTACTTGCGTCACTTTGTCCAGCGCCTTCGTGGACTCACTTGTAAGTGGTATCGATCGGTCAACGTTAGCTACGATGTATCAGCTCTAGTCTGTCACTCAGATTACATCTTTGAATGCCACTCGAGACCTCTTATCGGTTCAATAAATGAACTGTAGTGCGGATGAGCGACAGGTGGGCACTTGCCAGAAGAAAAATAGAGAAATACATTACAGTACTATCGATATATCGTAGATATGGTGATAACATAGAGGCACAGTTTTTGTACACTTATAAAATTGGTTTCAAATTGATGTCAGCATTTTCCATTCTACCGCAGGTGTGAGGAGAATCCCAGTCCTTGGAAGTTTGGATCGACTCACAGTGCATTTCAATTCGTGTGTGTTGGAAAACAAGTGTGTCTGCAATCAGTCTTCAAAAAATATGGACGACCGATTGAATTTTCCTTCGTGCCGAAATCTTCTTCGTACAGGTCACGTGATCGGTACGCTGCGATACCTGCGGATCGCGTGACCCAAACGAAGATGATGGCAGTGAACAGGACAAATTCCATCGGCCGTTGATGTTTGAAAACTGATTGCAGACACATCAGATTCTCACTGCTATCGAACTCTTTGCCGAACTCGATAAAGAAACTAGAGCCTATGTGCTTTAATGAGATCTGGTAGCTGGGTTATTGGGGGACAAGTTTGTAATGAAATAAACGCACAATTATATATTTAATTTCAAGTTAGGCACAGATGGCACCAGGCACGAATGTATGTGGCTAAAACGCAATCACAAGTTACATCCTGTGACAAGGTATATGAAGGGCCGTTCGCGCCATAAACGCATCCTTTAAACGTTTTAACTTCTTAAACGTTTAAAAAATGTAAAGCTTTAAAAAGTTTAAACGTTTAAACTTGAACCAACCAATCAGATGTTATGAACTGACATTTTCCTGTTAAAAAGCAAACGATTCCATTTGTAAATTCGCGACTTCAGACGTTTCCTGTCAAAAGAAAAAATCGGTCTTTAAAGGTTTCCGGTTAAAAGGATAACGTTTCCGGTTTTGATCGTCCAATCAGATTTTTCATTTGGGCCGCGTGTATTCCAACATCTACACAAACACGTGCAAATCTCCACTGGCAAACGTTTCCAGTATGTAGTGTATTTTAACCAATGAAAACCGTTCTTACAAGTTAGGTTTTGGAGAATATCTTTGGCACCGGGACAATTTGCGCAGGACATGATGCACGGTGGGCATGAGGAATACAATATGCGCGAAAATTTGTAAGGGTTATTTTGATTGATTCAAACAGACTACATAGCGGAAAAGTTTTGCCAGTGGACACGTGTTGATGTTGAGGTTTGAACATACGCGGCAGCAATAAAAAAAATCTGGCTGGACGATCACAACCGGTAACGATTTCTCTTAAACCGGGAACGTTTAAAAGTCTCGAATATTACTACTGGAAACGTTTGCCTTTTGACAGGAAACGTCTAAAGTATTGGACGTTACAACAGCAAACGTTTGCTTTTGGACAGGAAAGGTCTTCCAAATGTCAATTCATGACATCTTATTGGTTGGTGCAAGTTAAACGTTTAAATTTATTGAACGTTTGGATTTATGGCGCGAACGACCCTTCTTAAAAGATACCAACATAATGAAGTTGAACATACCAAAGAAAGGCAGTCCTAGGATAAAAGCAACTCCGAAAATGGAAGCCGAAATATAGAATATTATATCACAATGACTTCCATTTTCGGAGTTACTTTTATCGTAGTTTATGTGAAATTGATCTGTGGAAACAATGAAAGGTAGTCCTATAATGAGGGAAGTTGCACACGTTACGCTAACCATGTGTTACCCAATTAATTTCCGTCCAATTAGACACTACAGTAGGTGCTCATCCAACCTTGACTCAACCAAAATAGCTGAATCTTGATACCTAATTCCTCCAATGCGTCAGTTCGGGATTCCAGATGAACACCATGACCACCATGTTAATTTAACTAGCATAAAGAAAGCAATATGATACCTTCTTTAACATGGTATTGTTGGTGTTGCGTTGAAACTGCAAACGGACCTGTTGAAAATTCGATGGAAAAAGGGGCCAGTGGAATGAAGTCTAGGGGATTAAGGTCAGTTTGTACAGAACATACATGTACCTAGGGGTAAATAATAGAGATTATACCTAGGGGTAAATAGAGATTGATTTAGTGTTATGAGTGAGAAGGGCTGGACATCAAGGTTGATGATGGTTATGTCACAAGTTAGGATAAGACAAGACATGTATTACACTTCCTGGATATCCCACAGGTTGACTGGTGGAGTACAAGATAAGAAAAGATTATAAGATATGTTACAGCTTGCTCTTGTGAGAAAAGCAAACAGTGGCCTGCAAAGGTGATAATGAGACAACGGTGGCCAGGTTGGCTGCTATGGTAGAGCATCTCTCACATATACACCTAACCAGCTAAACTGTATCATTTTCTCAGCAGAGTCCAAGCTTTGGTAAAGTGACGATACCAGTCTGCCATACTTTAGAGCGTATTAATCTCATATTTTGTGGGAAAACAATGAACAGAGCAATATTTAATGCAGATAAGGGATCAAATATATGCCAAGTGACTATTAGTGACTAAATATAGACACACAAAAGCCTTTCAACCACTAAGGATCCCCAAAACTCATCTCTTTGGAACTACTTTCATGCAGCGTAAGGCTATCCCGTGAGTCGGTTTACACTTTTGTCCATTTCCCTACAGCATTCTAAAGAGCCTCTGGCTGACGCCAGATCTCAAAAATGGACAGATTAGGGAGAGGTTGTTTTGTTGCCGGATAGAGTCTTACGGCCCATGGAGCTTAGTAGTCCCGGACTGTAGATGTAAATTGAATAAGAGGAAACCTGGCGTTTTGACATGAAGACATGAAGACTTCGGGTTGCTGTTTATACTCTCGTTATGCAGGAGGTTGAAATACTACAGCACGTCAATGTCAGTTCTGACGTATGGCATCAGTTATTCAATCGAAAAGCGTCTGGAGATGAAAACCAAAGTGGACAAAATTCTATTGGTCAAACATAGTTACGGGTCTTCAGTCTCGGACGATAACTTTGTAGCAAGTCGAATCAGATATTGTGGCGAAAGTAGATCCTTTCATGTTGATGTCTGGAGTTGAGCATGAATAAAAACAACTCCGCCCAACCGACTATCTTCCGAGCGCACGCTTATACAATCATCGATTTGATCATTATTCGCGTTCTTAATGCTACTTAATTGGGGCAATTCGAACAGAGTGTATATACGGTTGTACAGTCTACAGTGCCACATTTTACTTGCAAGTTAATTAAACGTCTTGGCATTCATTAGGTTCTTGTTTGCTACACAGATTGAACTAAATATTTCCTTATCAATCCAAATCGTTTACGCGCAGGACCAGAATTGTTCCCTGTAGAACCACTTCCATCATATGGTGCTATACATCTTCGCATACCGAAGTCGAACACACTGCATGACAGAACGTTATTCTAGTATTTAACTTGTAAACGTGAAGATAGGTCCCATAGGAAACCACATTTTGCTAGTTTTATAAAAGAGTTTCCACGAACTTGTATATAACACACTGCTTGATTCTTGTCGCAATTACCAGGTGAACAGTATGACCTCAATTAGCCGGAAACTATGAACGCATTTACCAGGTGAGCACTATGACCGCAATTACCAGGTGAGCACCATGACCGCAATTACCAGGTGAGCACTATGACCGCAATTACCATGTGAGCACTATGACCGCAATTACCAGGTGAGCACTATGACCGCAATTACCAGGTGAGCACTATGACCGCAATTACCATGTGAGCACAATGACCGCAATTACCATGTGAGCACTATGACCGCAATTACCATGTGAACACTATGACCGCAATTACCACGTAAGCACTATGACCGCAATTACCACGTGAGCACTATGACCGCAATTACCAGGTGAGCACTATGACCACAATTACCATGTGAGCACTATGACCGCAATTACCACGTAAGCACTATGACCGCAATTACCAGATGAGCACTATGACCGCAATTACCACGTGAGCACTATGACCGCAATTACCACGTAAGCACTATGACCGCAATTACCACGTGAGCACTATGACCGCAATTACCATGTGAACACTATGACCGCAATTACCAGGTGATCAATATGACCTCAATGAAACTGTTGAACTCTCTTCTTTCTTCCAAGTAACTGTATCTTACCGACATTAAATGTATAAGACCATAAAACCGCCGACAATCATGTGACCGATCAAATGGCTATAATCTACTACAGGTACAATATGAAAAGGGAGTGGTCCGATTATTGTCAGGTTAACAAGCAGTTTCTGTAATTTGCAGGTATTTTTTCATGACAAAAATATTATTTTCCATCACAAGTAATCCGGCTTTCAATTCGCAACTACGGACAATCTCTGGATAACCAGTACATATATATCGAATCTATCATATCATTATGACCATTTTGGGTTACGTCAGCTATATAGCTGGCGAAGCCCTTCGGAATGCACGTTTTGATTATTCTCCTTCTCCGCCGGACTTTCGTTATTTAGTCATTCAACTTTTTTATGGCTTACTCTAATGTTTCGTCAGGATAGTTATGAGATCCGGTTGAGTGACATTAAACCGAAACAAAACTTGGGAAAGGGTATCCTACTCCTATCGGGGACCGGGAACATTTTTCGTCGGAACGTCATAAATCTTTGTGAGAATAGCTATGACGTCCGATAGAATGACCAGACCAAGCGGAGCCGGATATCTAACACCATGGCACCGCAATTATTTTTTATTGCTGAAAAAGCCATGTAATTTCGATTAGATAGCTATGTGGTCCGGTAGATGACCTAAAACAAAACAGGTCTTGGGGACCGGAAACCTTTTTATCGGAAGTCGCGAAACTTTGATAGAATACATATGTAATCCGGTATGGTGACCCATAACCGAAAACAGTTTGAAACAGTATTCATTCCTTATTGCGGCCAATGACTTGAATCAGGAATAATGTACAAGGCTAGATATATTTCAGAATGACGTAGCCGGCCCATAATGCCAATCAGGCTATTTTCTCTGTCGAACATGGTGAAGACAAAGTAATGACCAACAGATGCTTTCATTCTTTTCTAATGATTGTGGGACTTATTTAGCTTTCTTATGTCTACCTCGGATCCACCGTTAGACTTCAAGGTTCAGCATCAAAAGTATATATTTAATTATCTTGTTGCGGTGTAATTTTGGAAACAAGTGGGATTCCTGTGGCAGTGAAAGTCTGGCGAGAGTCAGCATGGGAGGAAATGATCGCAGCAGTTCCTTTTCCAATAATTCTGAGATAGTCTTCACTCCGATGTAAAACAAAAAAAAATTCTGGTACGATATATTGTCCACACCTGCATCTGCTGATACGTCATTGATAACTCAATATCACCAGGTTAGGGAGATCCCGCTCTCTAAAATGGAGGTAAAAAAGGTCGTTTTTGCTCAATAACTTTTGATTCATTCTTAACCAAAACTTCAGGCGCATTGATCTATTTATTGTTCCATGTCCTAAAATTAATTTGCCATTTGAAGAACCAATGTCAATGTTGTATTTGTCAATGTTTGGCAAATTAGACAGATGACAATTTAGTTTTTTACCAATCTGATTAAAACTCAGACTTAATAACCGCTCCTATATCTGACATGTCGCTAATTAGCGACATGTCAGATATAGGAGCGGTTATTAAATTTCAATCAGACTGGTTTTTTACTATACCATTTAATGGGGGAGGGAGGGAATTTGGCTTAATGTCACACTCAAGTTTGTTTCACTCATATGGTGACAGTCAGTTTGGTTGGTGGAGGAAGCCGGAGTACCCGGAGAGAACCACCGCCCTTCGGCAAGTAACTGACAAACTTTCACACATGGACCAGCTGGGCTCGAACCCGTGCCGGTTCAGCGGTGTGAGGCTAGCGGTCACCAGCGAAGCGCCTTAGACCAATCGGCCACCGAGGGCCCCCCATTTGATGGGGATATATATATGTCGGTGTGCGCCTCAAGAGGATTTTACTGAATTCATTATGTAAACTGATTTACTGACCAAAAACGACCCTTTTTACCTCCATTTTAGAGAGCGGGACCGCCCTAATCTGATCACAGAGGACGTTATGATATGGTTTGTGCAACTGCGCCTACCCACTCAAAATCAAATCTCGACTGTTTGCACCGGCACAGTGGGAGTAACCGCCTATTCCTGGAGTTGTCTTACATCTACATGCCGACAGCCGATCCAGATGTGGATATCCGTGCAGCCTAAACTTTATCACAGCCGACACCCTCGCCGATATCAAAGCCTTTTCCTGTCCACTGCGCTCGGTGTTCATTTCTCCCACACCTATTCAAATTGTCAGTTCTACTCGGGAGTTTATTCTGGCGAGCTCCTGCAGGTGCTTCTTTTTGGCTGAAGCCCCGTACTCGTAATAGATATAAAGACGTTCGAGTATATATGTAAACTGACACGCGCGAATTGCTTTTGTGTGATTCGTCATTGCATCATCAGATACTATCATCGGGTAATGTCAAAATTAAGAGCCGAGCTAGAGGGAGATTTCCTAGTAAAAGGGATTGGTATTGAAAATTTGGTATCGCGTGACATAAGTACTCCCTTCTTCAGAAGAGTTCAAAGTCTGATATTGTTCACAGCCGCGATTTGGCGAAGTTAAAGTCAAAAACATATATTTGCTATCTGCAATGTTCAGAGTCCATATTTCTGTCAACCTTGAACCTAATGTCAACTGATCCGTAGTACTTGATGTCTGCATAGAAGAGTTTGTCCTATCTTTTAACATGGTGACCTGAATGTTTTTCCCCACAAGAATTTAATCTCGACCCCGTTGACCTAGGGTCACGAAACCTGGTCAGTAGGTCCCCATATATGTTACGCTTAGAATAACGTTTTAAAACATGTTTGTAAAACCTTATGCTAATTTGAAATTCACTATATGCATGGATAGAGTAGATTATATAAGGAAGAATTATACTTGAAAAGAGTGAAACGTTAATACATATTCCTACGAAGTAGGCTACCATCTGCAAATTGTCCGGCAGTCAGTGAGTCAGTGAGTGAGTCCATCCGAATCCTTTCGTCGGCAAAATAAGGAGAACCGTTGACATTAGAACCTTGATTTTTTACACGACTGTGCATTAGGGGACTGTTACCAGCAAGTTCTGAGCTGACCTACTTTTGATGAAATTTCTGGTGATTTTTTATGAAAATCACTGGCGATTCCGACTTGGGCTGTGCCCATCTTAATATGGGCAGGATTTCAACTTGGGGTGGGGATTTCCAAGAGCTCAGTGCACGTCGGAGTCCTAATGCCTACCCTACCTCGTAGATCCTGTGACGTTAGTCACACTGCCATGTATTATGTTTACGATGTTCTACAATTAACAGACCAATAAGATAGGTATTGCACTAAATATTGCGTTCTCTTTCTCTGCATTCCCTAACATATACCTCATATGGCTATCAATAGAGCTGCTTCCCTACATGTCCAAATGTCCGTACCAGTTATGGCGGATTATTATATTTGAATAAACTTCCGGTGCGATGACATCACTCTATAGGGTATCCATCGGTGAATTTTTCACATGTTTAGCCACTACCGCTCCCAAGGTATAGTCCTACTTTGGGTTATCGGCGTCACCGATAAGTGTCGATGAACCCCTTTGCTTTAATGTATCCATTAGCGAAGGTTCCATGCATATAACACTTACATTTTACTTACGCGTAACTTACTTACCAAGTTTCGTGACTTGGCCTGAATTAAATACAAAGGCTGTTTTGAGCAATTAACCGTGTTTATTTCATGAACATATCCATATCAAGAACATCGTAAGAAAAACTGCCTCCCCCCTCCCCCCGCTCCAAACCACGAGAAATTGAGCACTGAATAATAACATGAATTAGCTTTTCAGACACCTTGACAATGACTTCAGAAAGCAAAACGGAAATTCAATACCAAAATCATCCTGATTGTCTAAGTATTGCTTCTGATAAATTAATTTTAACTGTTTATGATTGAAACAACGAATTTGGAAATAATCAAGCTACGACTTCTGATTGCAAGTACATTTCGCTGTAACCAAGTTAGTATGTACTGGAGTAGTAGGAGAAACAATTAGAGGATATGCAAATTGCAAATTGCAAAAAAAATAAAAAGAATCATCGGATATTTCTCGAGTACTAGTATATTCCTACCATTTGGAGCACCCAAGTCATCTACTTCTGTCGAGACGTGTCCATTTCGAACACATTTCTGACCTACACTTTACTTTCGGTTAATGTTAGTAATTCCCATTAGTATCCGACAGTCATGTGATCATTCAAATCGCACTATTCTTGGCGCTAAACTATTTATGTAATTTTTTTTTTGCCAAAATATCAAGTTTTAAAAACATGTATGTGGTGTAATGTAGAGATGTTGCACTAAACTATCACACCGAATGGACGTAGATCTACGATTTGAATTATTTTTGGTTGTGCTTGGTTCTATGGGACCTGAGTGTCCCTGTTGAAGTACAAGACTATCTCTCCAAGAATCGGGGACAGTCGATATCAGAGTCCAGTCCTGGCGAGCGTATATGGGTTGGGCGCTCCTTTGGTCCAGTCCCGGGGAGCGTATATGGGTTGGATGCCCCTTTGGTTCATTCTCATGTGGAGACAAAGAATGTCCGTTGGATAAGAGTGTCCCGTCCCTATCTTCTAACTTAGCTAGCACATTTTTTCTCCACAATCGGGATAAGTGTCCTTCCTTGGTTGCAATAGAAAAGGATATGAAAAGAGACATTAATCCCCAAGAAATTCTTAGCCATTACACCCGCCAGCGTATATGGGTTGGGTGCTCCTTTGGTACAGTCCTAGCCGGTGTTTGAGAGTTGAGTGCTTCTTTGGATCGGTCCCCGACAGCATATATGGAGTGTGTGCTCCTTCGGTCCAGTCCCGGCCAGGTATATGGGTTGGGTTCTCCTTTATTGTGTACATCACTGCTTAATCTCATTACATCATCCAAATAACTGATTTTGATATAATAGCAATAAAATAAAACACTGCGTATATATCTAGTGAAGTGCGCTAAACCTAAGCTAAGAGAGTGTAATCCTAAAATACCGAAAATAATGCTGTGTATACTGAATGAGTAGATGTCAAAACAAATTATATCAGAATCTGTATATAACAAATCGAGAAGAGGACCGCATGAATTAAAGTCAATAATTCACCAAAAGTAACAGTTTGAATACAATCTATACACCAAGAGTGCAATTGAATTGTTCAACAGTAACAAGTGTTAATGATGATGATGAGGGTCTTTATGACGACATACAACAACGGGAACTGGAGAATGGTGGAGAATGTAATCGCTAACGCTTCCCACCAGGGTGCGCCTCACAGCCCCCATACCACGTGTCCCAGTCACAATCATTGCTGCGTTCTCGTCTTTCGCCGCCTGTATAACGGCTTCTCCTGGCTTTCCGCCGATACTTTTTACCTTTCCGCCAATCTGTGTCAAATAAACCAAATATTAAGTTATTAAAATTCATTCTCGTCAAATTAGAAGAAGTATACTTCAGTAAAATAAAGAAAGATGGCCTGTTATAAGATGTTATGTTCAGATAGATTGCATTGTCTTATGATCCGATTGGAAGAACAACAAAATAATGTATCAACGTTCATAAATAACTAACACATGATTAATCTCGCGAGAGCTGCTGCCTCTCGCTGCGAGCATTCGGAACTACCGAGCGGAAATCTACGAAGGGACCCGATTTACTCTCGGACGGTCCTACCATGAATTTCCTATAAATATTTTGATGTGACGGGCGTTAGAGCCGAACTACTTACGCGGATCCACAATCTGTATGTTTTGAAAAATCATCACCACAACGTGAAATTTGAGTAACTTATTTCGATACCCATTTGTCAGGGGGATTCTTCTCTAAGAGTGAAAATATACATTTTTTACTTTTGCGGATTAAACTTTTGCTGGTGGTATAGTTCCGGTCACGTCATAATTCAACCGTAACCATCTGGGTCATCTATTCGCGGTAAGACTGACCCTGGGAGCGTGAGTATCCATTTTCAACTTACTTTTGGCAACTATAAGAGGTAATTTCTGGAAATCAACCACGTCAGCCAATCAGTCAAAACTCTACCGACGTAACACCAACGTAACCCGCCATTTTCGAGTCATGTGCCGTCCTACTTGTTCAGAATTACAGATCTACAAAAGCTCTTGGATGATACGGAATTTATTCAAATCTGTATCTTTTGTAAGCCCAGACAATATATGTTTCAGAAGTACTATGAAAAGCCTGTCATTTTTCAGGTTTCTCGAGTCTGTTCTCCGCCGGATGACGACCGAACAGTATACGGTAAAGTGTCGGATATCGCTCCGCAATAATGGCGACACACGATTCGCAAGCCGTCTTATGGATAGCGAAGTGTACGCAAATGAGTCTACATTTTGTACTATTGCAGATTTAAATTTACATTTACATCTACATGACTGTGGATATCTAATCTTTAATAAGAGATTCTCTGGAATTAAACGCAACATTAAAAGGGTGGTGGAAATGATGCCGGCGTACTGACCAGAAGTCATATGACACCACAGACAAATATACTGACAGCCTATTTCTAAAAAGATCACATGATCACATGATCACATGAACCACAAGTGATTCCTGTGATAATTTTTATCTCTGCCACGCTTTTATTGTTGCTGTTCATGTGGACATATTGAATGGCATGACCACACGATCCCTCGCACCGGCTTGAGCGGTATTAGATACAAATATTTCAGACCTTACCCCATGGTGCTTGAGTTTTTCTCCGAATTTGGTAAGAAGTTCTTTAACTCTCTTTTCTTCCTCCTGCATAAGGCTGGTCATCACGGTGACGTCTGTCAGTACAACAGCTGAAAGATTCATTACACAAGGATCTGAATTTCGGTCGTACAGTTCCATTAACACAGAACGGTTCTAAATTGTCAGAATTCTTAAAGATAAATATATATACACATTATTATTATATACAGAATAGACGTAAACGCGAAAAAGACAATTGTTGTGTGGCTCCCTCTGTTCGACTACATTTAATATTCCAATGACCGAATCCGACGAAGAATCCAGAACCTTGAGTTTTCTCCCTTGTTTTCATCTCCCAGTCTCCCACCCTCGGAGCACGGACACCAATTTTAATATTTATTTCAGCAAGGATTCGGTTCCATTGTGTACATAGTTGGTGAATTTTCTAAATGCCAATATAAAATTAACTCTTAAAACTCCAGTAACGACGTGATAACGAGAGGGAGAAAAAGTGAGCAGGACGCCAACTCACCAATCTCAGTAAACCATGCAAGATGGCATATATCTAGAGGTGACGCTATGAAAAAGTCGTGCCAACTGTTTGCCGATACTCTAGGAAATCCAATAATAAGCTAATTGCAACAATTTCTGCCTTTTCAATTTGACGCTGATTGGCGGATATGAACATATTCGCACGGCTTTTAATATTTTCTACCACCTGGCAAAACCAGATATTTCGGCGGGAGTAAACCCTTTGAAGTGTCCGTTTACCAATGTCTGGACATGATATCTTATTTGGATAATCTTTACCTTTACTGTTTAATATATCCGTACACGTGCTCCTGTGTCGTTGATTCCACGGGGCGTCATCTTAAAGTTGTTTCACTCGGCTAGTCAACTGATTGGCTAACAGATGTAGTTTGAAATTCGCACGGAATTTATATAGCCCTGATGTAAGGATATGATATACCGTGAAATTATATCTGAGTATACTGAGATACGCCAACTTACGTGACTGAATGACGGCATGGTATTCTGGACAATGAACTAAGATCACTCTATCATCAGCTTTGTGCATATGCTTCATGTACCCTGGAAATAAAATGGTAAAACTTTTTCAATGTTTTCTGTAAGAAGGAAATTGAGAATTCTCTATCCGGTAAATATCTATAGTCCGGAATATGTCTATAGTGCGGTATATGTCTACTGCATGCAGTACCATGCGTGTTTGCGTGTATCAGAAATATGCTTTAGCCAATGTCAGCTTAAAAGGTTGTGAGGGTTGCACGGTGTGTGTCTGTATAGTTGGGGAGGGGAGAAGGGATAGATAAATTAGGCTGGACGATGGTTATAGTTTAAGCAGAAGTCTAGTTTTATGGACTTCTGGTTTAAGTTATTCGGTATTCGTTGCAGGAATCTGGGGTTTGGCGGGGATTGTAGAGTAGCCTTATTCGAGATAACGTTGGGCACCGTATGGATTCGGGGACGCGCATGGAGACAGTTCATTGCTGCCAGATTTGACGCATCTTAGCTTGCTAAGGGCATTTCACGTTTCACTTAACACTACCCTTAGATTTTCGCTGTGATTCGGCATGTATTTCACCCGGCGCCATCTATCTAGAGGGAGATAATCCAGTTCGAAAGTTGTTCCCAAAGCATGAGGTCAAATGTCGGCCCCATTTAAACGAGCCAATGGAATTATCTGTATTCAAATATTTCTCAGACATGCATACATGTCAGTTTCACGAGGCGCAAGACTGGGGGAGTCTACGTGAGACCAAAACGAAGTTGTGCGAATTAGCTATTTTATTTCTCACTCTAGTGGAGCATGCTTCTTTGTTTATCTTAAGAAAAATCATATTACAAACGGCCTAACATATTTGAAAACAAAATAAAATCGGCGGCAGACCACAAGAAAATGATATGCTTTTTATTTTGTGATGGGGGCACTTCGAGGCCCACCATGGGATCATTTCAATCGATGGCTTTCTGGAGGTGTGTCTTCGTTGTATGAATGTGATTGCACCGATGTCGGATGTAACGGGACCAGTCGGATGTGATCATTTGGGAAACGCCCTATTACACTCAGATAGCACCCGTTACTGCATGGCTACGAGCAGAAGTTTCTATACGTATGATCGTGCCATGCGTTCGGATGATGGATTTGACGACGTTGCTCAGCTCTGTCAGGGCGATGAAACATTATATTAATGCTGCAAGGTATCACGAAATGGACTTGATTGGCATATTTACCAGCAATCCAGAGGTAAACTGAAGGATTCTGTGTGAGCTTATTCAATAGAGAAGGTCATACGTGAGTGTACATACACGGCGACAGAAGGTCAATTCAGAGGTCAGAATGAATGTGTGGATTGACACACATAACGATAAATGAGCCAGAAAGTACATATCAGTATGAGATGAGACAACATTTGCTCAGCATTTGGTTTTAATTCTCTGCTGAGCAAATCCTATACCAATACGCTTCTATTATCATAAACCGATGCAAAATTAGAGAGTATAATTGTGGCACAGTGAGGCAGTCGAATCCTTCGCAGCTCTCCCGAGAAAATATTTAATAAAACAACTTGAGAAAAAAAATTAACTCAAGGAAGAGCGGAAATCATCCCGCTCAAGTTGAGTGAAATTCGCTCAAGTTTAACTCTCATTCACTCAAGCACTCAAGTCTGTGAAATTCACTCAAATTTAACTCCGGTTTAAGTTGATAACTCAGTCAAGTTGAGTGAAGTTAATTCCACTCAAGCTGACCTCACTCAATTTCAGTAAAATAGTTCACTCAAGTGCTTGAGTGGGTTGAATTTTCACTCTAACTTGAATGAAATTTCACGCAACTTTTTTAGAGAGTAGATTCGTCTTCACAATTTGTTTCGCACTGATAAGCCGACTATGTAGTCGAAAGATACGGACTGTGGAATTTGAAGGCTATACATTTTTTTGTCTCTGCATGTTCAAGATATACAACCAACACGGATAGAATACATAGGCTACTGAATACAGGTAAATTCACCAGACCTACATTTACAGACAGATAATTTATGGCAAATCACACAAACATCGCAGGTACGCTGTCCGCACACGTGTGGACAAGGCCAACCATAAGTGTATATGACCTCAATTTCTTATTTACTCTGCTGTTCAAATGTTTTTCGCAGATACATCTTGAAGATTTATTGAAGGCAATAAAAATGTAGTCGCGCATTTAACCGTCTGTATTCGACGGAGGGGGCGTTCATACACCATATATTCACACACTATATCTTCATACACCATCACACACCATATATTCACACACCATATATTCACACACTATATCTCCGTACGCTATATCTTTACACCTCATACACCATATCTCCATACATCATACACCTATCTTCATACATCACATCTCCATACACCATATCTCCATACACCATATCTTCATACACCACATCTCCATACACCATATCTCCATACACCATATATTCACACACTATATCTCCATACACCATATCTCCATACACCATATCTCCAAACACCATATCTTCACACCTCATACACCATATCTTCATACACCATATCTTCATACACTATATCTTCACTCACGAGACACCATATCTTCATACATCATACACTATATCTCCATACACCATATCTTCACATCTCATACACCATATCATCATACACTATATCTTCACTCACCATACACCATATCTGCATAAACCATACATCATATCTTCATACGTCATATCTCCATATATCCATACATCATATCTCCATACACCATATCTGCATACACTATATCTTCATACATCATACACCATATCTTCATACACTATATCTTCATACACTATATCTTCACCCACCAGACACCATATCTTCATACATCATACACTATATCTTCATACACTATATCTTCACCCACCAGACACCATATCTTCACACCTCATACACCATATCTTCATACACTATATCTTCATACACTATATCTTCACTCACCATACACCATATCTGCATAAACCATACACCATATCTGCATACACAATATCTTCACACACCATTCACCATATGTTCATACATCATACACCACATCTTCATAGGTCATATCTCCATACAACATATCTCCATACACCATATCTTCACACCTCATACACCATACCTTCATACACTATATCTTCATACATTAGATCTTCACTCACCATATCTGCATAAACAATACACCATATCTGCATAAACCATACACCATATCTTCACACACCATTCATCATATCTTCACACACCATTCATCATATCTTCATACATCATACACTATATCTCCATACACCATATATTCACACCTCATACACCATATCTTCATACACTATATCTTTATCTTCATACACTATATCTTCACTCACCATACACCATATCTGCATAAACCATACACCATATCTGCATAAACCATACACCATATCTGCATACACAATATCTTCACACACCATTCACCATGTCTTCATACGTCATACACCATATCTTCATACGTCATATCTCCATACACCATATATCCATACACCATATCTTCACACCTCATACACCATATCTTCATACACTATATTTTCATACACTATATGTTCATACACTATATCTTCACTCACCAAACACATCTGCATAAACAATACACCATATCTGCATAAACTATACACCAGATCTGCATAAACCATACACCATATCTGCATACACAATATCTTCACACACCATTCACCATATCTTCATACATCATAAACCATATCTTCATACATCATATCTCCATACACCATATCTTCACACCTCATACACCATATCTTCATACACTATATCTTCATACATTATATCTTCACTCACCATACACCATATCTGCATAAATCATACACCATATCTGCATAAACCATATCTGCATACACAATATCTTCACACACCTTTCACTATATCTTCATACATCATACACCATATCCCCATACACCATATCTTGATACACTATATCTTCATACATCATATCTGCATAAACCATACACCATATCTGCATACATATCTTCATACACCATATATTCATAATACACCATATCTTCACATCTCATACACCATATCTTCATACACCATATCTTCATACACTATATCTTTATACACTATATCTTCACTCACCATACACCATATCTGCATAAACCATACACCATATCTGCATATACAATATCTTCACACACCATTCACCATATCTTCATACATCATACACCATATCTTCATAGATCAAGCCAATTTATACGTTAAGACATCAAGAGTGAACGTAGAAGATATGGTGATTAAGATATGGTGTATGTGGGACAAAATATGAAAACTCTGGTGAACCACACGGTGAACCTGCATTTTGTACCACCAACAGTGGCCACGGTGTGTACCATAACCCTCTCTACTCTACTAGATAGATAGTTCTTGGCATATACCGAGTCTGACAGACTGCGTGTGTTTCATTGTTATGTACCATTCAAATGTATACTGTGCCAACTGCACCCAGCTATCATTCTTGATGCGTCAATAAATGATCTATTGCGTTAATTTGTGACAGTTGGACATAAAGTGTTATTAGTGTTTTTTTGGGTAGCTTTATGACAACGTGTCTGATAAGCTGATCATAAAGTGTTCGTTTAACATCATAACTGTACAGATTTAGCCCATGTTATGGTATAACGGCCGTGGTCCATATAAGGTAATTAAACTGGGTAAATACGTACATGATTCTAAAGAAATATTATTTATTAATCACTTTTTTTTCTGGAAAAATAAACGAAATAAAATACATTCCCATGTTACTATACGGTACAGGCATACATATGGATGTATTCTTTTTTGTCGAATATGTGATTAATAATTCAAGAGTCTTAAGGGGAGAGTTACACAAATATCGACACAATGATCTATCAATAACCATGCATGTCTTCATGGTGTTGAAAAAGAAATAGAGCTGTCATTGACCGAAGTATACGTGCTCGTCTTCAAGTAAACCACACTACCCGAAATGCGTGGTAATATTCCCTAATGGCTGGAGCGAAACTGAGGAAGTCAATAACAACTCTCTTCCATCACAAAGCTACGGACCCTGATGTGCAGATCATGGAGTCTCTTACACAGTCCACTATTAAGTTTATGCAGTCGCGTTCCTTGTCATACTTATACAGAACTTCCCTTTTACCGATGTGCGGTTGTCGATAAAACAGGGCGGTTCGAAGGTAGTAGTCTACCAGAGTGGACAATTCGAACAGAACATATGCTCCTTGCATAACAAGATCAACATGAGGCACCAGAGGTGCTAGAACCCCTCAGCTCTGTAATATTCTAGAATTTTTTTTTATCAGTTATATCACGAGTCTGTGTACATGTGGCAGAGCAGTGTGATCAACAGTTTATTGAGCTGCCTCACTAAATGCCATATTGTACATGTAAGCAGCGTTTTGTTCGTTTTTTTTTTACATTTTTGCTTCTAAGCGCCCAGAACTATATTTTATAGTAGACGACTGGTTTGTTTAACACTTGACAATTCAGCTTTCCATTAAAGTCTATTATCGTAATTGTCGCCAACCAACGTTTTGAATCTCCAATTATAAAGGCAAACAACAGAGCAGAAGGACGATGGATGCAAGCTACTTTATTCAGAACAGAAACCCAACTATTAAGGCAAGGTTTACTGATAATTTTATCCACACAGGCCACTAAAAATCCTCCCTCCCTACCCAGATTTATTTAAAAAAATGATGCTAAACAGGAAATTTTTTTTAACCAACCAGCCAAAAGCTTTGCTTATAATTTCTGCCACCCCGCCGCCTGAGCCAGACGAAGTCCAAGTATGGCTATAGGGTTTCATCAAATATATTTAAAATTTCCTTTGGAAGGTAGTTTCAGTTAGCTTTTATCAAACAGAATAGCTTTGGGACGTTTGAAGAAGTCGGAACCAAAATGATCTCGCACGTGGTCGTTGTTGTTGTTGTAAATTGCGCCTGTCGCACTTTCGTTATCAAGTTCGATTTAGAGATTTAATTCTCCTTCAGCAGAAACGTCTCATAATTCGTTTATACTTTACCTCTGAAGATATAACCCCTAGCAAGTAAGTCGCTAGTTCAATTTAATATGTCACATCAAGAAAACAGACGTACGTCACCTCAAAGTACCGGTAAAGATCGGCTGCTGGTTGTCACATAAATAAATGAAGTCTGCAATAGGGGTTTTAGCATGTATGGATACCTGAACTTGCTACTTATACTATAAAGGTTATGAAGACGTGAAAGTGATGAAAATTGCACATTAAGCAATTCCTATAATTAATATCACCAATCTTACGTAACTTGAAAAAGACTTGTGGAGATCAAACCTTGGATTACCTTGGACTGCATTCGCAGGCGGATCAATCCTTGAGAAAAAAATTACGGGTTGGCCATGCATGGGTTATGTCCCCTGGTATTTCGTGGAGAGCATTGATCATTCAGAAAATAAAAAGGAAGGATAACTTGGTATTCAGGGACAAAGCGGACAATATTCCGTTGATATTTTGAAAGCAGAATGGAGAGAAAAGACTGATGAAAAGGGAAACATATGAAACGGGCTGTAGAACTACCTTCAATTATTCTTGGAGCAGTTTTCATTTGGGTTGTTTCGGGTACCTTATTCAGCAAAGACCATTCCATTACCCGAGGGTTCCCGATTGTCAGTAGAATTTGACCAAAGCATAATTCATAAAAAAAATAAAACAAGAGCCCAAGGGGCTTCAATATACGCCCGTATATCTTGAATTACATTGGCCTAAATTTCAAGTTTGTTTAATAGCCTTGATTCCAATTGCTAGCTAGCAATCCAGAGAAAGGTCTACAATTTTGTGCTTCTGAGAATATAACATATATCACAGCTTATATTGAATGATACACTAAAATGAGCTTAACTCTTGGTACATGTAACTAGTTGACCTTGGAGCAAGAGCCGAGAGCTCACATATCCCACACTGAAATCGACAAGTCAACCACAAGAAAATAGTAGTTTTCCTGCAAATGGATTTCTTTCAAACGAGAAAATTTTTAATGAAGGAAGAAGAAACTGATGAAGTAAACCTTTGTTCTTGAGTTAATAAACAGGTGTGAAGTTCATAAAGGACCCCTCTCCCCATTAAATTAGTAAATGTATGGTTTTTATTTCACAACAGTTTAACTAAATGTAGCTGTTTCAAACTCCACAAGACAAATGCCATATATATGTAGGGAAGAGAACTCTGAATATTCCAACCTAACACATATAGTCAGCTAAACTTGATTCAGTTTTGGGGGACTGTGACCTTGACCTTTGACAAATTGATGTATGGTTCCTCTTTGCCATGCGAGTAAGGTATACTCAAAGTTTGGTATCAATCCATACCTTGAAACTAGAGTTAACAAATGTTAATGGATGAATGGACAGAACGCAGCCAACATCAACATTGCATTACATGACCTCATCTTCGACAGGCATAGGAAAATGTGACTTTTAATGATTTCCTGATTTTGGGGTCACAGTGACCTTGACCTTTGACCTTGACCTAAATATTGGTACATGACACATTGTCTTCCCTCAATGTATCAATGGACACAAAAAAAATCATGATTTTTATGAATTTCATGATTTTGGGGGTCACAGTGACCTTGACTTTCGGCCTTGACCTACATTTTGATACGTGACACATCATGTCCTCCTAATATATCCAGACACAAAAAAAGTAATTTTCAAAGATTTCTTGATTCTGCAGTCACAGTGACATTGACCTTGACCTAAATTTTGGTATATGATAAACTGTCTCCCCGTAATTTCTCAATGGACACAAAAAACCATGATTTTTAAAAATTTCAAGATTTTGGGGTCAGTGACCTTGACCTTTGACCTTGACCTACATTTTGGTATGTGACACATCGTGTCCCCCAAATGTATCTACTGACACAAAAGAAATGTTGTTTTTAAAATTTTCTGATTTGGGGGTCACAGTGACCTTTGACCTTGATCTAATTTTTGGTATGCGACATTTCATTTCCCCCTATTGAATTCACTCACAAAGAATTGGTAATTTTTAATGCTTTCCTGATTTTTAGGTCGCACTGAGTTTTGACCTTGATTCTGGGGTCACAGTGATCTTGACTACTGACCCGGGTCTAAATTTTGGTACATGACAAAACGGCCACCCGTAATTTCTCAATGGACTAAAAAAATCATGATTTTTAACAATTTCATGATTTTGGGGTCACAGTGACCTTGACCTTTGGCCTTGACCTACATTTTGATATGTGACACATCATGTCCCCCTAATGTATCTACTGACACAAAGAAATGTTATTTTTAATAATTTCCTGATTTTGGGGATACAGTGACCTTTGACCTTCGACCTTGACCTATATTTTGTTATGCGACACTTCATTTCCCCCTAATGAATCCACTCATAAAAAATTAGAAATTTGTAATGAATTCCTGATTTTTCGGTCACACTGACCTTTGACCTCTGACCTCGACCTACATTTGGTATGCAACATATCTTTTTCCCCTAGGGCATCCACTCATCAAAAATTAGAACTATAGATAGAAAACTGTCAATGATTCATGATTTCCTGATTTTAGGCAACAGTGACCTTTGACCTCTGGCCGCGACCCCAATTTCGGTACGCGACACATCGTCTCCACCTAGCGTATCCACTCACAAAAAATTGCAACTGTGGATAGAAAACGTTCACAGATATAGACCGGACACGAACACTTCAGTGATTTCCCGTTTTTTAGGCCAGTGACCTTTGACCTCTGACGTTGACCTTCATTTTGGTACGCGACACATCGTCTCCCCATAGGGTATCCACTCACCAAAAATTAGAACTGTAAATAGAAAACTGTTCCAGATATAGACCGGACACGACGGACGGACAGACGGACAGACGGACACACGGACGGAAACCGCCATCACATAATACGTCCGCCTTTTGGCGGGCGTATAAAAATGATTACCCTGTATCAATAACCCAAAAGATACAAAAGGCACACCTACAAAATACATTCTGTACTGGATAGAAGTTTTGAGCACCTGCCTTCAGTAGTTTTCAAGATATGGAATATTAACGAAAATGGTACGGACAGACGGACGGACAGACTACGGACGGACGGACCCACAACAATACCCCTTAGCCCATTCGGGCTGAGGGGTAAAAATACTTCCGAACATTGATGAACCCATTCATCTAGACTGTGTAACTTCCCCTCTGATCAACGCATGCTGTAACATACATCAGCACTTCTACCATTTGAACGAATATTTCGAGGTAACTAATAGATGGCATGTCTTGACAAAACTTTTAGGACTGTTGCGCTCTCGAGAATGTGTCAAATAAGATATAATAGTTTCGATGATAAAGGGGCATAACTCCAAGAAAAACATTTCGGGATCTTCACAAAGTCACATCCACAGGTTATATACGATGATTTTCATAACCATCTTCATCATCCCCACAGCGCATGCTCCATTTCACAGGCTCATTTATCATCCCTGCCTCCAATAGCGGAAGTTGACCTTTACTACGTTGCTATGACGTATAGGGGAAAACCCACGTACGCACGGTTCAGTTTGAATCCGGGCGAACAACTCCTTCAGTTTTGCACATGAGCGAACTACTTTTCATATGCTCTGTCCAGATAAACAGGGAAAATAGTCTCCAGATAATTCTTTTTAACGCTAGGTCAACAGAGGTATTATGCAGACTTGAAAAGTACTCGAAATTTTTAATGATGAATGAGAATAACTTCGTTTGAAAACGCCAGAGGAAGACCAAAGTTATACGTGCGCATCTTCACATGGTGACGATAGTCAGCATCTTGCACAACCACCTCGCTGGGGGTCTAATAACACCCCAGCCACCAGTCAGATTTTTGGACCGGATTCGGGGCCTTCGCGCACATCGCCGGAAGTGACATCATATATAGTAAAATAGATGTTTAACGAAAATTTTGATTACTTTTCAAGTCTGCATAATACCTCCGTTGACCTAGCGTTAAAAAGAATTATCTGGAGATAATTTTCCCTGTTTATCTGGACAGAGCATATGAAAAGTAGTTCGCTCATGTGCAACACTAAAGGAGTCGTTTGGTCGGATTCAAACTGAACCGTGCGTTGGTTGGTTTCCCCTATACGTCATAGCAACGTAGTAAAGGTCAACTTCCGCTATTGGAGGCAGGGATGTTATTGGAGCCTGCGAAATGGAGCATGCGCTGTGGGGAGGTTGCATCTTGCATACAGATCGTGTCATACCTCAGTCATCTTGGCCGCGAAAACCTCTTTTGCCATTCTCTAGGCAGGGATATTTAGACGTATGACTGCGCGGAGATTACCAGAAATGTTACGCATTGGACCCATATCGCTACATTCTTAATTTAAGCATGTTACAAACAACAGTAAACTAACCCATGATTAGTTATGAACTTTACTAAAAATTCACTTAATACTATACAACAACAGCCAACTTTCGGTTCTTCGAAAAGCAAAATTATGAAAAATCGTTTTTAAATCGAAATCTATAGCAACGTGAACTCAAATATCCTTGTATTGGTAACGTTCGATAAAGATTCCTCGGCAGGTAGCATGTACGTTTAATGATGTTTGGGTTGAGGGCTAGTGGGATCATGCAGAGTGACATCTGCTGAGAGATTGGATAGAAAGAGCGAAAACTTTCACGAGTAAAGCCAACGGACGGACAGACAAACAAAGTCATATAAACTAATATGACCCATCATCGTATGAAAATTACGCCCAAAAATGTAATCCAACAATTTGACAGTACAGAGCGAGGGAATCAACACGCATAATGTTCTGTTTCGAATGTCCTCGACATAGCTATGACGGGATTTCAATTGTATACTGAACATCGTATTTGTTCGGAAAAAGAAAGGTTTGTTTGTTGGTAAAGAGCCTTCTTAAGACTATAGACCTTATATTGCACTGAATTGCAAGTGGAAGGAGTATTTAGCCTTCACCATCGGCAAGCCAGGTTGACTGCATCGATCGCATTCGGAACTGACGAGCGGAAATTACGAACGGGTCTGATTTACTGCCACCAGAGATTCCCGAGAAGTTGAATGAATCGATCATAAAAATATTGTATATTGTATATATGATATTGTGTAAAAATATTCAAGGATATCCAACTACCCATCCTGCAAACAAATTACTCATTTTCTCGTTCCTTTGAAATCTGTTACATCATTCGACATGGACTGACCCCCAACAGCAACATGTATACCTGAGAATAGCTATGATATTTAACGATATCTCCTAAATCACACATTGAAGATACATAAAAGTCAACAAACTTTGTACCCTGATGTTTTTTGGGAGTGTGACAGAGACTGCAGATTTGCAGACAGAGGATACATGGGACGTCAGTTAGAACCTTCGTGAGATTTGGAGATACGCATGCAAAAAAATGCATATCAAGTATCATAGACGTAGCTGTATTTATGACGAGACGAACATATGCCTACCTGCGACGCGTGCAATGACGACAATCTTAACGCCACCAAGTTGAAAGGATATTAAATGACTAAGATTTGCAATAATGGTTGCTTGGTTGGTGATGACCTAGGTTGCATGATTCAATGATGCTACATAAGTATATAAACAGCAAAGGCATTATACACCGTTTTGTAGGATAAATTTGTGGTGTAGTTTCGTTTCTTGAGTCTGTCCATTTTGATTAGCCGTCTTATCAATGTCGAAAATCAACAGTTAGCTGCAGTGGGTTGTGGTGTCATGTGACCGGAAGTGACTCTTAATCCTGCGTATGCGCACACAAACACCGGAATCCCCAATGCGTCGGGTGAAAGGTCAGTTCCGGTCACGTTAAATGTCACTCGCCACAATGGTCAATACGCGCCCAGATGCCATTTCCGTGAGGTGCAACAAACACTCCGAAAGTATCGGGCACCGTCAATCCCATGCGGTATTTCGTAGAGGGGAATATTCGAGTAACTCTCCATTGCTTAAAATTAAAACACACTTGTGACGTCACTCTATTGTCCCAACGCTCCATTATTTTTAAGGAATGGAGAGTTTCTCAAACATTGCTTTCCACGGAATGGAGAGTTAAAGTAGCTAGAGCATGTACCAGTTTTAAGAGAAACACACGCAATACACTATCCAGTACATTTATTAATGTTGTGATAACGCATATATACGACATATGATTACTAAGCTATGAGAGGAATTAGTGTAATATGAGCGAGTCCCACGACTCGTGTTCCTCTATGACAGTATGATTGTGAAACCTTTATATACATGGCAGACGAACAGGTCACTTTAGTGATGGGATGAATGAATTGCATATTACGAGTTGAGAGTTCAAACGGGATTGTCTCCCATACCGTCTATGGATTTAAACGTGTCTTACGCGTTGTTCCACGAAAGGGCTGAAACCTGATGACATATTTGTACCACTTCCATCCTGTGATGCGATGTACATCCATGAACACTTAGATGGCCGGTTAAATTACCCCCATCACCTCCCTCATGTAACACGACATCAATTTAATTGTTCGCATGAGATCCCTGAGCTGGAACAGCCGGAAGAGCAAACTTCAATTTGGTGGGCCGGCTTAAATATAGGACTTCTATACTCACGATAGTCAAGTCATATATAGCTACATGAAAGAATGAGAGAAAAGTAGTGTGGTGCAATCTTTCAACATTTAATAATAAGGCATGGTACCCGCACACGTTCATAGAAATAATAATAAAAAATCGAAATAGCTTTTCCGCGGTAGATAATTCACAATCACTTTTATAAGTGTCGAGAGGCATGACTAATCGAGGTCGAATCACAGCAGGTCGGAAACGACTAATCTATCGATCTTCAACCACAAACAGTTCGAGGTACTGTCATATGTACGATGTCCTGCATGAAGACCAAGCGCATCAGGCAGAATCAGCGAGCGTAATTCAGAGTTCATCATTTACAATGTTGACTTCATGTCGTCTTAAATGACACATTATGGTGACATCGTCACGACAACTTCAAGCCTTGCAGCACATGTACTGCTTTAACAGTTAAACTAGTATCGGCGTTAAAACCATGGCCTTTGTGAGTGGGTGTGTTTTAAGTAGCGGAATGTCCTCGTAACTCTCCATTCCTTAAAAACAATGGGCCTCGGCCCCTTCGGGGATCGGCTCCATTATTTTTAAGGAATGGAGTGTTACTCGGACATTCCCCTCTACAGAGCCGAGGCCCTGAATGGGTCGAGGTCCATTGCTTTCGAGGAATGGAGAGTTACGAGAACATTCCGTTACTTGAAACACGCCCACTGACAAAGGCCACGGTTTAACGCCGACTCCAGTTTAACTGTCAACAAAGTACATGTGCTGCAAGGCGTGAAGTCCTATATGTAACCCGACCCACCAAATTAAAGCTTGCTCTTTCGGCTGTGCCAATCCAGGGATCTCGTGTATGCAATTAAATTGATGTCGTGTTACATGAGGGAAATGACGGGGTAGCTGACGGGGTCATTCTGCGCATGCGCACTCGAGGAGAAAGGGCATCACAGGACAAAAGTGGTATAAAACGTCATCAGGTTTCAGCCCTTTAGTAGAACTCCGCGGCGGGCAGGTTTAAACCCACAGACTACATGGGACTCCCGTTTCAACTCGCAACTCCAGCTGGTAATAATCTGCCATGTATTTTACCGTTTTACAAGCATATAATCATCGAGGAACAGGAGTCAGAGGCTTGCTCATATTACACTACTTCCCAAACAGCTTAGTAAATCTTATGTCATATATATGCGTTATCATAGCATTAATAAATGTACTGGATATTATAATGATTGTGTTTCTCTTAAAGCAGGTATTGGGCTCTAACTAGCTCAACTCTCCATTCCGTTAAGTGGAATGTTCGAGCAACTCTCCATCCATTGAAAACAATGAAGCGCCGGGACAATAGAGTGACATCACAAGTATGTTTTAATTATTCTGCATATGCAGTCCACAGACAGCGTTAGGCTTCGTAGGCTTCTAAGGTGAGGTAGGGTGCTCAACAGCTCGGGACTATTTGTCCTCCAGCTCGCTCTAAGGGTTCATGAGAAAAGTGAACTCCGCGAAAAACCGTCAATCAAGCGCAGAATCCGGTAAAATGGATTTTACAGGAAATGTCGCCATAAAATCCGGAATGGCGGACTGCATCATTCTTTCTTTGTGAAACAAACTATAGTGTGTTGGGATTCTATTGACCAGGTTTAAGCTGAGAAGTACGACTGAATGGGTCTCCTATGCAGTCCTGTGATTTAGACGGTGACATGGTGCGCATGCGCACTCAAAAGCGGCTCTGTGGTGGGGAATTTTGGTGTATAGTTCGGCCATACATAGTCCACATGTGGTGTGGGTGGTGTCATATTGAAGTGTTCGTTGGGTAGAGTCAGACTGGCGACGTTGATCGGTGACGTTATTCTGTGCATGCGCAGTCTTGAAATAGTATTGAAGTACAATCTGTTGTGGGAGTTATGGGGTAATGTGGATAATTTTCTTGTGAAGAAATGTATAAGGCGTGAGGATGATATTAATCGGGTATATGTTGTACAGTACGACTGGACAGGTCTCGGGGCCATTGATTTAATTACCCGCTGACGTCACCGTCGGATGCGCACTCGGCAGGGGGGTGGAAGTTTTGGGGTATAGGTGGGCCAAACATGGACTGAATGTGGCTCGTAGAGTAGAGTCAAACTGGTGTGGTACAATGTGCAGACTGAGAGTAGTAAAGAAAGGCAGTTTCGAAGGTGTGCAGGTTAGTGATTGGATAGTTGTTCGCCATGCGTGGTCCAAATGTGGCATGTGGTATCGTATTGAAGCGCTCGTCAAATTGGCGTCGTAATGTTGAATATTTATGTCATTGTGCGCATGCGCACTCGAAAAGTAATGTAGAAAGGGCATTTGAGGTTGTAGTTTTGGGGTATAAGTCGGCCATGCGCAACAAAGGTGTGTCGTGCGTGGTATCCTCTTGAAGCTCTTGTCGGATAAAGTCAGACTGCGGTGATACATGCATGCGCACTTTACAAGTAGTAGAGAAAGGTTAGTTTCTGAGGTGAGCAAGTGCACATGCGAAGTAGTAGGGACATTGCATTTTTGATGTGGGTGGGTGGATAGCCCCTAGGTCTCATCATACTTATTTTTACTCTTCGAGTGCCACATCATATTGTAGTGTCCGATAAATGTGCGTCTGCAGTCAAGCTAATCATAAGCCATGTTGACGATTGGATGTCTATATGTGCTCTTGAAAAGTCTTGCTTTTAAGGAGTTAACACAATAATGCCCGCCAATGCCTAACTTAACGCTTCAATACCCGAGAGAAAAAGAAGCTGAAGAGCATGAAAGTGCGCGTGATTACTGATATCCCATAGAATTGAGCGGGAGAGCATGAAGCGAGCGGGATATCCCATAGGAATGACCAACCACCTCGCTGGGGATCTAATAACACCCCAGCCACCAGTCAGATTTTTGGACCGGATTCGGGGCCTTCGCGCACATCGCCGGAAGTGACATCATAATCATATATAGTAAAATAGATGTTTACCGAACATTTCGATTACTTTTCAAGTCTGCATAATACCTCTGTTGACCTAGCGTTAAAAAGAATTAGCTGGAGATAATTTCCCCTGTTTATTTGGACACAGCATATGGAAAGTAGTTCGCTCATGTGCAACACTAAAGGAGTTGTTCGGCCGGATTCAAACTGGTTTCCCCTATACGTCATAGCAACTTAGTAAAGGTCAACTTCCGCTATTGATGGCAGGGATGGTAATGGAGCCTGCGAAATGGAGCATGCGCTGTGGGGAGGTTGAGGAATGGCACTAATTCATCGTAATGCTGTAATGCGCGTCATTAGGCTATAAGTGTTAAGATACGGTTTTGAGGCATTGATATGAGCGTTAAGGCGTTACACCAAGTTACATGCAAGTCCTGACGACTGCGTTATGGTGTATTAGTGTCAGTTCCATGAGATATCGCGATATAATTTAGACCAATCAGAGCTTCTGAGCTGACTTTCACTTTCATTCTCGCGCTCCTTAGGCGTTGGCCTCCATCTCCTCCATCACATCAAACCAACGCTGGGGGAGCCGCATTTAAATAAATTCGTGTGAATTTCATGAGATATCACGTGAGACCGATCAGAGCCTCTAAGCTATCTCACTAGGGTCGTTCAAGTGTTAAGCATTGACGGGTGTTACTGTGTTCATAAAAGCAACCCTATCCGAAAGAAGAGCAAACTGAACGTCCAACCGTCAACATGGCTTATCATTGACTCGAATTTGTTTGCCAGACACTATAATATACATGGGTACAGCGAGACCGAGGGTACATCCACCCATGCCCTTTCCCTCCCTAGGTGCACATGCGCCCTCAAACACTGCCCTTTCTCCACTACGCAAGCAGTTCGGATTCCGTCACCGGATTCGATTGAATCTCGGTACACGAAACAACTATTATGAAGTATTAAGAGGAGAGAAATTTGCTTCAAGTGTGATATATTATCAATATCTCGGAGTAATTTTAGTCATTTTGTAGCTGTACACTGAAAGGAATACAATTTAAGCGGAGCTAACTATAGATTTTTGACTCCAAAGTAGACAATTATCTAAAACGGACAGACTTTAGTACTTCCCGTTTATATAATTATATTCGGTTGTCGATAAACGAAAGGTTGACGGATAATCATTTCCACTATCAAAACAGAGTCCACAATGGATCACTGAAAATCACTACTTAATGGACAGGTGATCTGAATCAGTACCAGAAAAGGTCAGGGTACTCGACTAATTTGAGAATGATGCAGAAAAAAATTAAGTCCCGATTAAACACGCAAGGCGGGCGGAAATCTTAATCACCCATACGGTTAATCCAGCATGCAGACTGACGTCAGTCTGGGTTAACATCAGATTTTCAGGTATCTTCAAATATTTTCATGTTTTTGTTGTTTCTTAATTTGTTTGATATGCTTTTTAAAATGATTTATTAGTTTGCCCCCGCAGATCGGGTGAAAAAGTGATTATTAATGAAAATAAGATAAAATCTTCCTATCAATATAATGTAAATGCTCTTGCCACAAATGGTCACTTTTGTATGCATGAGCAATACAGCAGATTCATCGCTTAATACATATATAGTCATGTGAGAGTGGACCACGAGACCATACAAAAGTGGGACGATAGGTCAATGACCGAACACTACCTTAAACCAGGTGTTGTCAGCTACAAGTGCCAGCATACCGATCAAAAATAGCTACTGCCTTTAAAGTACTCTGAACAAAATATGCTAAAATATCAGCAGTATATACTGACGTGATAAATATAGAACTGGATGAGATAATATCTGGAGTTTCAGAGTAGAACGAAATGGAATATAGATACAGGGGGAAATTGAAACAGTTTGCAAGGTCTTCATTTTTAATAGACCTATTCAGACTATCAGTGACCTCCGTTCCCAAAGTGAAAATGATTATCAGTCAATATGTTTAATGCAATGAAATATTATCAATATTTTGTTGTGTTATTAAGGAGACCGTAGGACGAATTGCTGTGAAACAGACCTATCGGAATAACAACTGTTCCCCCGCCCGGCCTCCCCCTTGAATGAATGCCCCTAAATATGGCCAACAATCTCAGAAAAAAAGCCCACATTTAATCTGCCGAATGTAAACATGCGCACCGGTTGACCACCGTCACACCGGCTTGAGCCTAGGGTGTGTTCCCCGGAGATCAGGTTAGTTATTAGCTCGAGGCTTTCAAATTACAATGTTATATATTTGAATAAATTAATCCTGTTTTTTCGGTGAACCTCAATTGAGCCATATATTTTTAATTATCTCGATAGTTCTATATTTGGAATAAATGGGCAGCGTGATTTTGTTAAGTATTTGCAGCTATATCCCGTCACGACGCTGCCGAATCAGTACACGATAGCTGGATGAAACATAATATCAATACAGTTGTATTTCAAGTAATGGGACCGAAAAATATTACATGATCGTCTCACATTCCCATTTCCTGACACACGGCTTACAAGTTCAATGCTTCCGCGAAAATACAAGATGACAGCGAATTAATAGATTTTGGTCACCGTCCATGTTCTTTGCTGCTCGGATAAAAATCCACCCGTGACCCCCGATCCACCATCCTCGCGAGCTAGTCTATCGATCGATCTGTTAGGATCGATACACTGGCTTGTTTGGTTACCCATACGAGTTCTGAATATAAATATATCAAGGGGTTTTCTCTGAATCAACCCAATCAGTGAACGCGCTTAGCTAGTTGATTAGGCCAATCCGCTGCGGGGTATGAAATGTGACAGGTTTGAATTTCATCGCGGGCAAAACTGCTTTGATGTCGAGCTGAAATCGACATCGGAAGACAAAGGAAAAACCGCAGGCTTGGGATACCGACATGTTAATTCAAAACAAGCGCGGATGGGGGGTGAAATGTACGAGATGGTATAATAGAGGCATCGACTGAAGAACTCATTCGAATCACCAAAAATGTTCATGTAAACCCTCTGCAAGGATATAGGATTTACACGAACTTGTGAAGATGCGATCCACTGGCTCTCGAGGATGTGCACCCCGATGCGCCACCAGAAAAGTACTTTTAGTTGAGCAAAACGACTCGATATATAAAATGAGTTGGTTTCAAAGCTCACCGTCAACATTCCATGTATGGGATTAGGCGTTGGATTTTATACGGACGGTTCCAGGATAAATTATAACTATTTTATTTAGTTTGCATATTTTATTTAAATGCATCTTCCAATGAGTTTGTCTGTATACACACCCCAAAACCAGAGATGACATTGGTCATTCTTGGAAATCCGTAAGGACACACAGGCCAGTGATGTTTGTTTGTGTTAGGCCTACGTTCATTTGTGTGAGTGGACTTCCCTAAACAAAACGAGGAATGTTCCATAAAGAAAGTTACGTCGCAATGTTGCGGCAATCATCCGGCTACTCAACAGATTTATTCATCTCTAGTCATGCATGGTTCGTCTGACAAAGCCGAGTATACAGACCTGCATTATCAGGTTTGCAGATTCATGTGAAAACACATTGCAGAAATTTTATTGTGTGAATCATGTTTCACAAGAACATTAAATCTTTGATCTAACACATTTACGTTGGTACAACGTATCTGCAACGAAAATGTCACAACATGAACAGGTGAAATTGATTGCCGGGGCAAATTCTATTAATGTACCGGAAGTGTAGTGTTTATTTACCTCTCGCACTAATTAACTACGAGTACCGGTACCGTAAGTTATTTACACACTTGTACGTTAGTTTATATTTCAAATCCAATTAGACAGCATGCAATCCACACACATCCTATCGTTCCTCTGCAGGGGCCGCAGAGCGGCGGACGGGGTGGGGTGGGGGGTTGGACCACAATGTTATAATTCCTATCTTATAGATAGCACCAGTCCAACATTTAACATGGCCGGTATAGAGTTTATTCCCCCCACACTTTCCAATTATGTGCTCCGCGGCTCCTGATCTGCACGTTAGTTATGCAAAACGTATAAACTCAGTAGCTATGTGTATAGTAGCCATTTATTGATTACAATACAAACATCCCTGATATATTTGAAAGATAGGATGATAGATATAAGGTCTAAGATGAAATGTATTGCATGATCATGCATGACAACACAGCTAGGGGCTCAAAATAGGTACTTTGAAATACCGGTATCAACAACGTTAACGAGCCCCTGTGCATAACAGTATCATGGGGAGGTAAGAACAGTGTACATTGACAGTGTATTACACCAGCCGCAACCGGCTGTCCCATATTAAAGGTTGGGGGGCAATAGAAAACATGCGCGGCGTTATGGGGGCACATCTATAGAGAGTATAACGCTTAGGCATATGAACAAAAAGCCTGAACTATTTTTAGAGCTTACTTTAAAAATATATAGTACACTTACATTCGAAGGCCCAATCTGAATTTTCACTTTCGTCGATACCGACAACGACAACTCGCTGGTGGGCATGTGCTTCTTTCTTGTGTTCAGCCATGGCAATTCTGTGCTGTGATATGATGTCGGAGGTGGGCGGGTCGGAGTTATTGTTCTTGGCTGTAGCTGTGGTACGGAACCGAAACTGCACAAAACGAGCCGCGTGGAAAGGCTGACTATCTACGATTTATCTCCACACAGAGTAGATTATTGTACGATCATATGCGAGAGATGTGGTTATGAAGGTCACAGAATGTCGCTGCATATGATAATACCAAAGCTTCTAGCTGCGGCGAAGTCACGATGAACCTGGAGCGATAAATGTGGACTACATTCGTTCAGCGTGACCCAGCTGGGATGACCTCTTCGTGGCCCTGTCACGTGATTTGTATGTTGACCTGAATGAGTTGCTGAACTTGTATTTTTCAGCGCTACAGTTTTAGATTGTACACTTTAACGGCAGAACCGCGTCACCATAGTAGGCCTATCAATCGACAACGCAGTCATCACTGACACATGTATATCGGCACTACATGTATATCGGCACTATTACCAAAATTGTGTTTTTTCGCATTGAGTAATACTAATATTGATTGATACTATTTATTACCGGTGCACGTATTTTATAGTTGTACCGGTATTGAGGCCATCAACAATAATATTTCTGTTTCCAGTAACCATACCTACCCATATATATTGCAGTCAAAAAAAACACAAAAACGTTTGGGTAGACAATTTTGTTTATTTCTATGTTTTTTAGGGGAGTAGTAAAGAATAGGAGCCATGTGCAGCCATAGTATTATCCGTGTGTGGAATGAGTCATGAATGAAATTTTCCTCAAATCCTCACAACTGCAACATTTTAACCTTCCCGAATGATTCTTTACTACTCCCAATATTGAATAGTTGAAAAACGGTTACAATTGTGAGGATTTGAGGAAAATTTCATTCATGACTCATTCCACACACGAGTTACTATGGCGCCTATTCTTTACTACTATACAAAAAGGTGAAAATTTCACTAAAAAAAAATAAATAAAAGAAATAAAAAATTAAAATTCCTGCCTACCTACCTACCTAAATTTTCTAAAGTTGGTTACTGGAAACAAAAATATTATTGTGGATGGCCTGAGTAAGAGTTTATTTCTATTTAATTGCTTGAATTATGTACTGATACAATGTACTCAAAATTAGTCTGGAGAAAATCCTTTCCCTATATCTGCCTATATTGATTGTGCTCAGATTGATACTGATACAGGTAATTTTAATATTAGCATGGTACAGGGCATAGCATCTGAACCGGTACCGCCTTAACTAGTTGAAGTATACGTCCATAGGGACGATGGGCAACGGATACCTGGCTCGTGTTATTGATATCTATATATGAATACTAGTTCGAGTTTTCTCGAATCATACCCTTCAGCCACTTGAGGCACGCCGACGGCGGGGTGACCCACAGGTGTTTGGCAAGTTGATTTAGCTGGGGGGAGGGGGTATCGTCAACAATAGTCCGATCTATTGTTGACAATACCCCCCAGCTAATTAACTCGCCAAACACCTGTGGTGTGACCGGAAGATTACAGGAAGCTCGGACATGTTTGTGAAGCTATCTTTGTCGTTTAAGCGGTAGGTTACAACCCCATATGGATGGACTCTTTTGATACCTCAAGCATCGTATATACAGAACAGAAAATACGTTGTGTTGAGGGGCTGGAGCAGTAACCTGTCGTGTCGTTGTTACTTCTTCTATAGGAAACGTTTTAATATCTCGAAATTTAACAAATCACAGCGAGTTGAAACTTTACATGTATATTACTGTTCTGATGCAATTCTATGCAAATCTAATCGAACTTTGAGTAGAAAAACGTCATTAGTATAGAAAGCTGGAATCTCCGCCCATTTGTGGCACCTGTGGGGTCTGGGTGTAAAAAGAAATAGAGCCCTATCCGTGAGGTTCCCGGGTGTGAAAAAGAATAGGACCTAAACGTCGTGATATGACTGAAATATTGTTGAAAGCGACGTTAAATCATATTCACTCACCCATTTGTGGCGGAGGGAATGATGAGGCGTGTGAAGCGGACCGCTTTAGGAGCGTGACCTTTGACCCTAGACCTTAAACCTTGGACCTCAATCTCACGTTCGGCTATTTCCGTATTGGCGGAACGAGCCTCTCACATAGAACGCACAAATCCCCACCGGTGGGGAGCGTATGACGATCACGCATTGAGCCGGCTACGAAATAGTGCCTTTGATAATCGAGATATCCGGGCGCATTTTATTGTGTAATTCAGTTAATTTTAAACCAAACGAACATAATTCATTCAAATTATACAAAACTATTTCTATGTTTAGTTGAATAATAGCAATCTATATCCAGAACTCTGCAACTGGGCTAATTTTCGCCAATACGGAAATAGACGAATGCGAGATTGGTTCCGTCGAAAATTAATTGTGCGCATGATAAGATAAGATTCTTTATTGTACTGAGCATCCTATTTGAGACAGAGTACAAAACACATAAAAAGTAGAATAAATAAGAAAGTAAACAAACAGGTGCGACGTTTCCGTTTCCGCTCCCAGAAATCCACCAGGCCAGAGGTCAGTTTTCGCAGCTAAAGTGAGTTCTGGGGCTAGATTGCTTGGACCTGAGATAGACCTTGGGCGATCGAGGTCAGTTTGTTTCAGGTTACTGGAACGTGGATGCAAAATGCAAAAGCCCCATAGAAATGCGGAAAAACTGAATTTATACCCAGTCAAATGAGTCAATACGACACCAAGCACGCCCATAAGACGAGAAATTCTGTCATAAAAATGAGGCTGAGGAGTGACGCTGATGCGGAGTCACGCGGAGGTGACGTCCCGATGACGTCACATCTGGTGACGTCTGTCTCTTCCGAGTCAAAGGTCACATTCGGGTCACTTTCTGTGACGTCATTTCCGGTCACGTGACGGCCAAGCAAGAGTTATATCTGCCCTTACATAAGACCCCAGTGACTTCCAATGTTAATCTACGGGGTGGGCATATCTATTTATTTTTTTCTTGTGGATTTTACTATGGGTTGTGGCACCTTGTGTTTTTTTTGTCTCGCCATGTAGAACACGATGGGAGGGGTCTCGAGGCCATGGGTAGACTTTCGCTGAAAAGTTCAGGCTGGGATGGACATGTTTGGTCCATTCTGGCGCACTGGACAATGTTAGTCCCAGTGGGGAATTAAGCCACTCATGGACATTTGCGGTATGGGCATCTTGTTTTCTTCATCTCGAGCTGTAGAACATGGGAGGGGTCTTGAGGCCATGCGTTGAATTTTTTTTAAAAGTGCTGATGACGCCAATCTCAGTAAACTCAGATATAATATCACGGAATACTATATCTGAATTCAGCCCTATATAAATCCCATGCGAATCTGAAACTAGATTTGTTAGCCAATCACGTGGCTAGCTTGCTGAAATCACGCCCACAGTAATTACACACGGTAGCACGTGGACTGATATATAAACATTATCGGGAAACAGTATTCAAATATGGCATCATTTCCAGACGGTCTACATGGTAAAAAGTGCAGATCAAAGAGTTTACTCCCGCCGAAAAGTCTGGCTTTGTTTGGGGGGTAGACAATATCAAAAGATTTGGCCGCGCAAAGATGTTAATCTCCGTGAAGTAAACGTCAATCATTGTCAGAGAGAAAAGTCACAAATTGTCGTGATTGGCTTATTATGGGATCTCGCAGAATATCGGCGAACATTTCACACGAGGTTTTCATAGCGTTACGTCTAGATAGTATTCCCCTGATTTACCATCTTGGTTTACCTAGATTGTGATGACGCATGCGCAATAGGCAGGCAGGTCGAGGTGGACGTTTTGGGGTCTAGGTGGACCCATAGTGGTCCGATTGGGTCGTGTGAGGTATCAGTTTGAAGCATTCGTGGGGGAGCGTCCAACTGGATGAGTGTGGGGTGGGAATATCGTTATCTTCACACGGGCAGTAGAAAAAGTGTATTCGAATGGACGTTTTGGGGTCGAGATGGACCAATAGTGGTCCGATTGGGCGGTGGGAGATATCAAGGTGAAGCTCTCATGAAGGACCATGCGACTGGACTAGTGTTTTCAACATTCTGCGCATGCGCAGTCCTGGAATTGTGGGAGAAAGGCACTGGAATGGACGTTTTGGAGTCAAGGTGAACCCATAATGGTGCGAATGGGTCGGGAAGTGTATCCATGTGAAACGCTCCTCCACGCCGATCAAGTCATGGGTGGGTGCATGCTTTCACAGAAAAAAACGGAGTCATAGAAATGAGAAAGTTGTTGTTGTTTTTGTTGAGTTAGTGTGGTCTTAACGCCCTACCGTAATGCCTTTACGCATTGTCAACCATCCAATCACACGCGCATATTTTGACCATTGGCCACTGACCCTTGATGACAGTGACGTCATCACTGGACGTTACCGGAAATGACATCATCGCCCGCATAAGGGCTTCGAGCTCGAAGTGTCGTCATCGCACGCGCATGTGGTGCACTCGCACCGTGGGGTACCCTATGCCCTACCGGCTATAGGATACAGGGTGCACCACAGGTGCGTGCGCGTGCGTGCGCATGCGTGCGATGGCGTCACTTCGGCGATGTCCAGTGATGACGTCACTGTTATCAAGGGCCAGGGGTCAATGTGTGGTTGGATGGTTGACAATGCGTAAAGGCGTTACGATAGGGAGTTAAGGCGTTACGATAGGGCGTTAAGGCGTTAATATAAGGCGTTAATGCGTTGAGATAGGGTGTTAAGGAAGATAATGATACCGAAACAGAAACTGCTGAGAGCCTATTTACTGATACGCAAAACATGACCTCAGATAGTCAGCCTACGTCCTAGGGAAGTGAGGAAGAACCTACCTTAATGAAGCTATTAATACGGTAATCGAAGACGCCGGACAGGATAACTTACAACAGGCGTACATGCAAATACACCCGAACATCAGCAAAACAGCCATAGCGATCTATGAAGAGTATAGCCTGCTGCCGCTTGAAATAAAAGGCGATCCCACGCACAGACCCATCATTAAAATCAAGCGTCACTTGGAAGAGGATATGGGCTTGCCACCCACTGAGGCCCCGGAAAATGGGACCAGAATGCGCAAACAACTGTTTCAGGATATGCTGCCTCAACGGTATCCTGGACTGCCCCACGAGGCTTAGGCCAAAAGCGACCCTGGCCGAAGATTGAACTTGGCCGAAGAAGGACGGCTTCTGATTGGACAAGAGCCTATACTACGAGAATTGTAAACATACCGAACGCGGTTCCACCAGCGTGGGTATGATGTACTGGAGGGGAGAATACAATGATTGACCTGTCATCTTTGTTGTTGTTGTTCTCTCATCTGTATCACTCACTCCCTTCCTCTTATTCACACTCACTCACACTCACTCACTTACCATCGTTAGTGCGTCCATGTGTTAAGACGGGCGTTGGGCACGCCTCACTCACTCACTCATGGACTGAAAAGGGACACGTTAATCCCTATATGTACAGACACACCACCACCACGCCGACCACCAGCACCACCACCACCACCGTCATCACCACACACACCACCACATACACTTACACCACACCTCCAACACCACTACCACCACCACACAGGTAACGCTACCAGGTAGCCAGTTCGAACAAGGCCCTTATCTCTTCCAAACGCACTCCATTGCACATCCGAAACTCCCCTTTCTCTACTACTCCCGAGTGATCTATAAATAGAACAGGGGGATTTCCAGAGAATTCCCCGAAAAATTAACCCTGACAGTTTCTGCTTTCTCTACTACCAAACTGGATTACTTCCCTTGACTTTTACTTCCCCGAAATTGAGATACTACACTATCTCAACAACAACAACAACAACAACAACAACATTCTCATTTCTATGACTCCCTTTTTCTGTGAAAACATGCACCCACCCATGACTTGATCGGCCTGGAAGAGCGCTTCACATGGATACCCTCCCCGACCACTATGGGTCCACCTTGACCCCAAAACGTCCATTTCAGTGCCTTTTTCTCGCAATTCCCGGTCTGCGCATGCGCAGAATGTTGAAAACGGACGACACACTAGTCCAATCGGATGGTCCTTCATGAGAGCTTCACTTTGATATCTCCCACAACCCAATCGAACCACTATTGGTCATCTCGACCCCATAACGTCCATTCAATATACTTTTTCTACAGAGCATGCGCAAATAGACGATATTCCCACCCCACACTCATCCAGTTAGGCCTTCCCCCACGAATGCTTCAAACTGATACCTCACACGACCCAATCGTCGTTTTCAAAAAAAAAAAAGTCAACGCATGGCCTTCCATCGTCTTATACAGCCACACCCCATACCGCAAATGTCCATGAGTGGGTTCCCCATTGGGAATAACATTGTCCAGTGCGCCAGAAAGGACCTAAGATTTCCACCCCAGACCTGCCTGAACTTTTCAGCGAAAGTCAACCCATGGCCTCGAGACCCATCCCATCGTATTCTACATCGCCAGACAAAAAAAAAAAAAACAAAAAAAAAAAAACAAGGTGCCACAACCCATAGTAAAATCCACAAGAAACAAAAATATATGACCACCCCTATCCAATACATCCATTCCCCGTAGATTAACATTGGAAGCTACTGGGGTCTTATGTAGGGGCAGGTAACTCTTGCTGAGCCGTCACGTGACCTGAAGTGATGCCACAGGAAGTGAGCCGGATGTGACCTTTGACCCGGAAGTGACGTCATCGAATGTGACGTCATCCGAGACGTCATCATGACGTCACCTCCGCATCAGCCTCATTTTTACGAGAGAATTTCCCATCTTCCTACTACTCCCATAGACCACCCAAACACACCCATGCGCACTCGAACATACCCTGCCTTTACTACTCCCCGATTGCTCATGCGTATATCACACTTGGACAGAGCCCAGTCGTAGTCTACACCACGAGAGCTTGAAAAACGACACCCTTCGCGGCCTAGTTAGACACTGTATGGCTGATCTCCAAACACGCCCCTGCGTGCCCAAAATGCACTCTTTCTCTACTGCACAGGCAAACCATGACGTCTTTTCCGGTGAGGACCACGCCATTCACAGCGTGCTCTCCACTCTTTTGTTCGGCAAACAATAGACATTGGGTCCGCTTTTCGGCCACCAATTGTTGTAAAACCTACAACCCAAATCAGTTATATCTATATATTTTCTGAAATGGCTTTAATCAAAGCAGTATTTTAATAAATATGACTGCAATGTTTTGCAAAATACACCCCGTCAGCTCGGCGTCTATAAGTTGATTGAGCCAGCCAAAAATTCTCTGTCATTAATGTTCCCTTCAAAGCACTATGACGCGTTCTCAGGATTGGTTGACACTCGAGTTACTGCAAGCCTGTTAGATTCTTCAAGCGACATATCCAAATGGTGGAGCAGATTGGATATAATTTTAATTAGATTGCGAATTTCCATTGATCGTTCACTACACAAATACACAACTGGTGTATTTCAAATTCCCCATATGGTGTATTTCAAATACACCACAGCTGACCTCCTTTTCGCGGATTATGTCAAAAGAGGCGGAGCTCCACACTCATGCTCCAATGATCATTGGATAAAACAGTTACAGGACAGACACTCGACAATGTATGCCAAATATTGGCACGATTTTGCACTCTCGGAGGCTTCACCCCCTCGAGCACAATATCATGCCAATATAAGTATGGTCGTGACACGTGATTAACACAGTAGATACCATTACCGGTATGAGCTATTTCGTCTAAAACGTGTTCTTCCGTTGCGAATTAACATACAATAGAATACCAGAACAGGTAAGTTTTCGCACTGAAAATCTGTATCATTGGAAAATATTTTTATTAGCAGACGTCATTCACAGTAAAAACTTCAACTGTATGATACAGAATATGTTTTTTTCTTATTGCAATTTCAATTAATGATATTCTCATTCTTACATGTAAGCGTGGTCTAGTGAAAAACCTGCAGGTACTGGAATCGCAAAACCTTTTATTTTCAAATAAAATGATCAAGTCTGTTGCCAAAAAAAAATCAACGCTTAAGACATTTCTGTTTCTCTCCCAGTGCGCTAACCCCGGTTCTTTGTTGCTTGGCAAGGTTGGTATTCTAACCCTCAGTATATACACCAGAAAATCCTTGGGGTTTTTTTCTCGCAGGAAAATGCAAGCAACCAATAAGTGGTTGTCTCCCTTGATTGGATCGAACATGCTTCATAGAGTAGTTCCTCTTGATTGTGCTTGACAGCTGTGATATTCCGGGTTAGTTTTTTCCTCATACGTTATAGGCCTATACAGTATCTGATGTAGTATCCCTAGAGATTGTATAAGTATCCGCGGAGTTTTCGTTCAGGTAACCAGTTATGTGGGTGGGATAGAAATGCATCGAGCCCTTTGAAATTAATCACTTTCAACTCAAGTCTAAATGGTTGTGATAGATGGTTGGTTATTTATAAGTTACGGTTATTTGTACCGCATAGTGTTCTTTAGTTCTGATCACACCTTTGTTCATTTCATTTTGAGGAGTGAATTTTCTGTTCATACACCCACCGATGCTTATCTTGAGCACATACTTTCTTTTTCGTTTGCGACACATTTAGATTATTCCTCTTCACGCTCTGCTCTTGAGATGCATACGACTTGTTGGCTTCAGACCACTCAATAGGAAAGAAGTCTTTATCCGTTAACCCATCTGTACCAAAGATCAGAAAGTTCTCTATATTTTTCTTCCTTCCCTGCAGCTTATAATCAAAGGCCGGTGGTAACGTCGGCAAGCATGGTGTCGTATTTATTTTATTCAGCTGCAAATTTTATTTAATTCACCGTCGGATAACATGCCTTGCCCAGGGACTAATTGCGGTGACTGATTACTGCTTTCAACAGGCAAAGAAAAGGCCAAATCATATATATTATTGGATTAGGCGGAGGTAGTAGTCAGCCGGTATGGGTGTGACCACTTAATAAGTAAGATGTGGAAGGTCGAACGATTGACGTTCAAATTGAGCTAATCTGGGAGTCGGATTGTTTTAGAACCGCGTCCTGTGGTAGCGTATATATGCAAGGAGCACCGACATGGGGCGTATTTCACTTTGTACAGCATGGTATATACGAAAAGAGCACTGACATGGGGCGTATTTTACTGTGTACAGCATGGTATATATGCAAGGAGCACTGGCATGAGACATATTTTACTGTGTACAGCATGGTATATATGGAAGGAGCACTGACATAGGGCGTATTTCACTGTGTATAGCATGGTATACATGGAAGGAGCACTGACACAGGGGTCTATTTTACTGTGTACAGCATGGTATATACGATAGGAGCACTGGCATGGGGTGTATTATACTGTTCACAGGATGGTATATATGCAAGGTATATATTGCTTAATAAGTAAGATGTGAAAGGTCGAATGATTGACGTTCAAATTGAGCTAATCTGGGAATCGGATTGTTTTAGAACCGCGTCCTGTGGGAGCGTATATATGCAAGGAGCACCGACATGGGGCGTATTTCACTGTGTACAGAATGGTATATACGAATGGGGCGTATTTTACTGTGTACAGCATGGTATATATGGAAGGAGCACTGAGATGGGGCATATGTTACTGTGTACAGCATGGTATATATGGAAGGAGCACTGGCATGGGCGTATGTTACTGTTTACAACATGGTATATATGGATGGAGCAATGGCGTGGGGCATTGTTAACTGTGTTCAGCATGGTATATATGGAAGAATAACTGGTATGGGGCGTATTTTACTGTGTGCAGCATGGTATATATGGAAGAAGCATTGATATGGAACGTATTTTACTGTATACAGCATGGTATATATGGAAGGGCCATTGGCATGAGGCATATTTTACTGTGTACAGCATGGTATATATGGAAGAAGCATTGATATGGAACGTATTTTACTGTATACAGCATGGTATATATGGAAGGGCCATTGGCATGAGGCATATTTTACTGTGTACAGCATGGTATATATGGAAGAAGCATTGATATGGAACGTATTTTACTGTATACAGCATGGTATATATGGAAGGGCCATTGGCATGAGGCATATTTTACTATATATGGGAGGAGCGCTGACATGAAGCGTATTTTACTGTGTACAGCATTCTATATATGGAAGAAACACTGACGTGTGGCGTATTTTATTGCGTACAGAAGGGTATACATGGAAGGAGCACTGACATGCGCACGAACATGCGCAGAGTACATGTACATGGGTAGACCCCGATTTGATGGATGTCCACGGCATCTTCGACGTCATGTGGACAAGGAACATGTATATGGATAGGTTACCTGTACATGTGCATGTGCATGAACAGAGTACATGAATATGAACATGCGCAAGGCACAAGTACGTGGACATGGATGCACAGTACATGTATATGGACATGCGCAGAGTACATGTACATTGACATGTGTAGAGAGCATGCACATGGACAGGTTACATGTCCATCCGCTTTACCGTCCATTATCTGAGCAGTTAGAGGACGGAAAGCTAACATTTATTTCTTAAATACAGGGAAGATATTGTCTAATACAGGACAGATATGGTATAATACAGGACACATGGTATAATACTGGACAGATTCGGTATAATACTGGACAGATATGGTCAAATACAGGACAGATATGGTATAATTACAACACATATAAGGGAAGTGGGAAGAGGTGCCGCCATACTGACTGCGTCATATGACTTCACTGAATAGTCTTCTGGTAAACCTATTCTAAAGCACATACCAAGAATCTAACGATTCGTGATATGTGTTGTATCTCAGGTACGCTTTTATTGCACCTGTTCATGTGGCGACATGGATGATATGACCACACGGCCCCTAGCACCGGCATAAGCGGTATTAGATACAAATCTAGAGAGCTATGATGGAAATGCTCTGACAACTCGTATACTGGTAATTGGTGAGCTGTGACAGCACAGATATGATATAATACAGAACAGATATGGTACACAGCCAAATTTCCACATGTTGGTACCGTGTGGTAACTGAATGGTACAACATTAAAGAATATCCGCGTCCATAATCCAAAGACCTATTCCATACCCATATAACAGTATTAGCATCAAATTCAAAAAAGACAATCATAGTATACATAAACATAGGCTAGTTTCCTGCAAGAGAGAAGCGGTCAACAGTTTTCAATGATGCCGACAAGACATCATGATGTTCCAAAAATATAAAATCTGTATCGCTGATCAGTATTCTTAATCCATAATAATCATTATAAAGTCGTTATCTAGAGAATGGTGTATCTCAGTCACGCTTTGATTGTGACTGTTCATATGAGCACCATGAGGATCTTGAAGTACATGGGTTCATACGGCCTTCCGGTTAACCCGGAACGGTACACCTCAGTACAGTACCAGTCAGATCTGACCAGTATCCACACAGTACCACTCAGTAACTGGTCCGTACTGATTAGATACCATACAGTACCACAAGGAACTGGACTGAACAGTACTGCGTGGTAACTGAACAGTAACCAACCTGTTACTGTGCAGTACTGCTCATTTACCTTTTGTAACCAGACTGTTGCTTACTGACATGTACTGCTCAGTTCAGTCCTGACCTGTGATCACCACACTGTCCAGTACCAGCTCAGTACCTACATGTATGGTGGGCCTTTCTGTGCAGTACCGTTCAGTAGTCTACAGCTCAGTACATGTCTGTGAAAAATTGCCTGTGTATAAAAACATATTGTATAGTACAGGACATATATGTTACAATACAGGACAGATATGGTAGAATACAGCACAGATATGGTATAATACAGGACAGATATGGTATAATACAGGACAGATATTGCATAATACAGCACGGATATGGTATAATACAGGACAGATATTGTATAATACAGGAGAGATACTGTATAATACAGCACAGATAAGGTATAATACAGGACATATATTGTATAATACATGACAAATATTGTAAACACAGGACAGATATGGTATAATACAGCACACATATGGTATGATGAGGGACAGATATGGTATAATAGAGGACAAATATTTGGAACCAATGAATTTACTATATCATGTTGGAACATAAATGGATGGACTCCATATAACGCAGAACTGCGTAAGAAAATTATCACGCACATCAACAGTGATATAATATGTATAATCGAAACGCATTTGGCAAACGATGAAATTATTAAAGTGGCCTTGAGTGAACCATACACCTGGGTTGGGCACGTAAGGAAAGAGTCGCATATTAAAGCGCCTAGAACTTTCGGTGGTGTAGGCATTTTTATAAAAAATTCCATTCGTGAATTATATACTGTGAACGTATTGGACAAAGTGTATGATGGAATACTTGGTGTCGAATTGCAAGATAATCTGTCAGAGTATAAATTTATAGTGTATTGTGTATACTTACCTCCAGAGAATTCCCCGTACGGAAGGGACTCCTCATCATTCTTTAACCATTTAATGTCTCAAGTATATATGACGTCTCAGTCATATGACGCTATATATATATGTGGTGACCTGAATTCGCGCATCGGAAATATCAAAGAGTCAATAAATACAGGTTTGAAACGCATTGCGGTGTACGACAAGGTGATACCCTCTCCCCAACTTTGTTTTCTATCTTCATAAATGGTCTTATTGAGGAATTGAATAACTGTGATGTTGGAATCCATTTATCAAATGATACCAAGGTAACGGTGTTGGCTTATGCTGACGACCTCGTTATTTTAGCTGAAAATGAAACTGATCTTCAGTTATTGCTTGACAAAGTAAATAAATGGTGCACGCAACGGCGGTTCAATATAAATGCAGAGAAATCCAATGTAATACATTTCAGAAATACAAGGAAAAAGAGAAGTGAGTTTAAATTTAAAATAGGAGAAACGAATTTAAATTATGTAGAAAATTATAAATATTTGGGAGTTGTTTTTAATGAATGCATGAAGTTTGACACGTGTGCTAAAATATTGGCTGATTGTGGTGGAAGAGCACTTGGAGCCGTTATTAATAAGTGTAGATATATATCAGATCTCGGATTTCAAACTTATACTACGCTGTTTAATAAATGTGTCCTTCCCGTGTTAAATTATGGGGTCTCTGTATGGGGAATCCAAAAAAGTACTTTGCAGTCAGGTAATAATATTGTTAACCGATCACAAAGATATTATCTCGGGGTACATAAATTGACGCCACTGGATGCAATCTATGGTGATTTTGGATGGCCATCATTAAAGTCTGTAAGAAATGTTGAAATAATACGATTATGGAACCGGTTAATTGTAATGAGTAACTCCAGGTTAGCTAAACAGATATTCCTCTGGGATATTGACCAACAAGGTGAATGGAGTACCTATGTAAAGAAAGTTCTTATTGAATTGAATATGGTTCATATATTTGAGGAAACTGTATCGTGTGATATTAATTATGTACAAAATGCTTTGGCGATGCAAGACTCTGATCGTTGGTCCCAAGCTGTCCCGAAGAAACCTAAATTAAGAACATACGTTGAATTTAAGTCCGAGTATAAAACAGAAAAGTATCTCTTGTTTAATCTGACAAAATTTGAAAGGTCACTGTGCGCCCAGCTACGCTGTGGTGTCTTACCCCTGAGAGTGGAAGTGGGTAGATACAGAGGAGAGAGTCTAGATAAAAGGATATGTGAAGTTTGTGATAGTGGACAGGTGGAAGATGAAAAACACTTTATATTTGTTTGTAAATTGTACGAGATTGAAAGGCGAGAATTGGTAAGGGGAGTTAACTGGGATGTAAATATTACCTGTGGTGACAAGATGGCTTTTCTCTTTGAACATTATACCCGACAAATGTGTCATTTCATAAAGTCAGCATATTGTAAAAGGCGTGAAAAGTTATTTTCACCTTGAACCACGTGGCATTCGGAAGTATTTTACTGTTTGTAGTGGTTGATAAGCCCAGTTAGGGCTGGGTAAATATTATAACCTTGAATTCTTATGTAATTTTGGACCATGTACCTACCACTATAAAGAATAAAACTATACTATTGTATAATACAGAACATATATGGTACAATACAGGACAGATCCTGTATAATACAGCACAGATTTGGTATAAAACAGAACATATATTGTATAATACAGGCCATATATGGTACAATACAGGACAACATAGGACAGATATTGTATAACACATGACATATATGGTATAATACAGGACATATCGTATAATACATGACAAATATTGTAAACACAGGACAGATATGGTGTAATACAGCACAGATATGGTATAATGCAGGACAGATATGGTATAATAGAGGACATATATTGTATAATACAGGACATATATTGTACAATACAGGACAGATATGGTATAATACAGCACAGATTTGGCACAATACAGGACAGATACTGTATAATACAGCATAGATTTGGTATAATACAGAACATATATTGTATAATACATGACATATATGGTACAATACAGGACAGATTTGGTATAACACAAGACAGATATTGTATAACACAGGGTAGATATGGTATAATACAGCACAGATATGGTATAATTCCGGACAGATATGGTATAATACAGCACAGATTTGGTATAATGCAGGACAGATATGGTATAATACAGCAAAGATATGGTAAAATGCATGACAGATTGAATAATAGAGAACATATATTGTATAGTACGGGACATATATGGTACAATACAGGATATATAGTGAAATACAGCACAGATAAGGTATAATACAGCACAGATATGGTATAATGCAGGACAGATATGGTATAATAGAGGACACATTGTATAATACAGGACATATATGGTACAATACAGTACAGATATGGCATAATACAGCACAGATTTGGTATAATACAGGACAGATACTGTATAATACAGCACAGATTTGGTATAATACAGGACAGATACTGTATAATACAGCACAGATTTGGTATAATACAGAACATATATTGTATAATACAGGACAAATATGGTACAATACAGGACAGATTTGTATAATGCAGGTGAGATATTGTATAACACAGGACAGATATGGTATAATACAGCACAGATTTAGTATAATGCAGGACAGATATGGTATAATACAGCGAAGATATGGTATAATGCAGGACAGATATGGTATAATAGAGGACAAATGTTGTATAATACAGAACATATATAGTATAGTACAGGACATATATGGTACAATACAGGACATGTGATATAATACAGCACAGATAAGTTATAGTACAGCACAAATTGGGTATAATTACAACACATATAAGGGAAGTGGGAAGAGGTGCCGACATACTGACAGAGCCACATGACTTCACAGTATACATGGTATAGTCTTCCGGTTAACCTATTCGAAAGCACATACCAAGAATCTAGGTATTCGTGATATGTGTTGTATCTCAGGTACGCTTTTGTTGTACCTGTTCATGTGGCAACTTGAATGATATGACCAGAGGGCCCCTAGCACCGGCATAAGCGGTATTAGATGCAAATCTAGAGCTATAATGGAAATGCTCGGACAACTCGTATACTGGTAATTGGTGAGCTGTTTCGCGGTGACAACTCGTACACTAGGGATTGGTGAGCTGTATCGTCGTCAGATGAAAATGACGGCATTTAACACAAAAAACTAGTCTGTAAGTCCCGTTGTCGACCAAGCATCAACTTCCCACAGATGCCAAGATATATCAAAGAACAAAAGATCTGTACGGGGGGCGGGCCTCGGGGACGAAACGTCCGCCAGCAGAATCTCGTCATATACAGGTAAAAATTACAACACATATGAGGGAAGTTGGAAGAGGTGCCGACATACTGACAGAGCCACATGGCTTCACAGTATAGTCTTCTGGTTAACCTATTCTAAAGCACATACCAAGAATCTAACGATTCGTGATATGTGTTGTATCTCAGGTACGCTTTTATTGTACCTGTTCATGTGGCAAATTGGCTGACATGACCACACGGCCCCTAGCACCGGCATAAGCGGTAATTTCCCAGTATGGACCTATCCAATGAGCCAGTAGGCCTATGGGCCTATCCAGACCTCCGTGAACTGTTCGAAAAATTTCACTGCCTAGCTTCAGGACCCCGCCCATCGTGTTCTACGTGGTCAGACGTGAAAAACAAGATCCCACAACGCATATCGCAATGAGCATGTGTGAACTGCCCAGTATGGACCTATCCACTGAGCCAGTAGGTCTATGGGCCTATCCAGACCTCCGTGAACTTTTCGAAAAATTTCACCGCTTAGCTCCGAGACCCTTCCCATCGTGTTTTACGTGGTCAGACGAAGAAAACAAGACCCCACAGCCCATAGTAAAATCCACAAAAAAATTGACCACCCCTATACCCCATACAAGCATTTTCCCGTATAGATGCCAATGTGCGAATCATTCCCCTATTGTAGAGGTAAAGTCCGTGTTCCGCATTTTATATTTTCAGGGACAAATCCTCAATTTACATACACCCACCCATGACTTGACAGGCAGGTCCCGATAAGCCGGAGACCGATATTAGCCCTTTTGGACATGGTTGATAGGGGTAAAGTCCGTGTTCCGCATTTTATATTTTCAGGGACAAATCCTCAATTTACATACACCCACCCCTGACTTGATAGGAAGGCCCCGATAAGCCCGGGTGACCGATATTAGCCCTCTTGGACATGGTTGATAGGGGTTTCCCCTATTGTAGGTGTAAAGTCCGTGTTCCGCTTTTTGTATTTTCTGGACAAATCCTAGTTTTACATGTACCCACCCATGACTTGATAGGCAGGCCCCGATAAGCCCGTGGAACCGATATTAGCCCTTTTGGGCATGGTTGATAGGAGTTTTCCCCTATTGTAGAGGTAAAGTCCGTGTTCCGCTTTATATATTTTCGGGGACAAATCCTCAATTACATGCACTTACTCCCCCCATTCCGTGACTTGATAGGCAGGCCCCGATAAACCGAGGACCCTATTGTAGGGGTAAAGTCCGTGCTCCGCTTTTTATATTCTCGGGCCAAATCCTCATTTTACATGCCCTCACTCATGACTTGATCGCCCTGGAAAAGCGCTTCACTTTGACACCTCATTCGACCCAATTGGTCCACTAGGGGCCCCTCTCGCACCCCCAAATGTCCACCCAGCGCTGTTTACTCTCGGGACTACTTTCTGTCCGCGGAAGCTTCTCCCTGCGACGGCATCACCGCCAGACCGCATCACCGCGGAGGAATACATGTCACATAGAGACCGGAAGTGCTGGAACTATAGTGAACTTGATCTCTGTGACCCACCCCGTGACCTCCCCAATATACAAATTATTGAGACGGTGCAGACCTTTGCCGGAACTATAATGACTTGACCTCTAACGGGGTTTCTTACGCCAGGGGCAACAAGAGTCAATATGCCTTTGATATACTACTCCCCTAGCTGTCGTACTGTCATGCGTGTCGATTTCAGCACGCGACTTGCAGGTATTCCCTACTTCGATTAATTGATGGGCCAACGCATTTTAGCCAGGTATAGGGTTTTAATCAACCTGTTTTAACATCGGAATATACAGCTTCTCACGGAAAATCTTCACATTGTGCCGTTTGCAGAAAACTGGAATATAAATAATTCCTTATTTATTGCGTTAAAACAAGTAGGATTGATCGCCTACGGTCTTCGTGATCAAACTTAGGGAATTTCGGAATTATTTCTTGATAATAGGTGTTAAATACGCCACTTCACAAGTGTTGATACAACATTATAAGTGTTGAATATGTTTGCTCATAAATCTTGATATAGCATTATAGGTCTTAATACGTCACTTCATAAGTGTTGATTCAACATTATGAGTGTTGAAACTGTCCATACATTATAAGTGTTGGATAGGTCACTTCCTTAGTGTTGATACAACATTATCATTTTTGACTACCTCTCGTCGGAAGTGTACATGTATCATTGTTCGTTGGCGAATATCATTTAGTGGGTGTTGGTACAACATTATATACATGTTGAGTACGTCACTTAATAAGTGTTGATACGTTACAGCATATTCTGCGTTAACTTGATACGTCACTTCGTTAGTGTCGATACAACATTATAGGAATTGAATACTCCACTTCATATGTGTTGAGACATTATTAGCGTTGAATACGTCAAATCACAAGTGTTGAACACGTCATTTTTGTTAGTAGTAATGCAACATTATAAGTTGAATACGTCTCTCCGCCAGATTTAGTAAAGCATTATCAATTGCACTTCATAAATGTTGCTAAAACTTGAATACGTGCTCATAAGTGTGCATACAACATTATAAGTACTGAATACGTCATGTTATGAGTATTATTATAACGTAATAAGTGAGTGAGTGAATATGATTTAACGTCGCTTTCAACTATATCCCAGACATAATAAGTTAAATACCTCATTTCATCAATGTTAATACAAAAATTCTCAGTTGAATACGTCACTTCACATGTGTTGATACAACATTATATTTTGAATACGTCACTTCATATATGTTGGAACCATATTATGTGATGAATAAGAGCTGATACAACATTAACTACAAGTGTTGAATACTTCACTCAATAATTGTTAATGCAGCATTGCCTCTGTTGAACACGTCACTTCATCAGCTTTAGTACAACCTTATAAGTCGAATACGTACGGCACTGCATATGTGTTGATACAACATTATATCACTTTAGTTACATTACAACAACATAGTAAGTGTTAAATACGTCATTTCTGAAGAGCTAAAAGGTGTTGAATACGTCACTTCATAAGTGCCAACAAGACAATATAGATTTTGAATACGTCACTTCACAGGATTTGATACAGCATAAAGTATTAATACTATAATAATCGTTGAATACGTTAAAGTTTTGACACAACATGTTAAGTGTTGAATACGTCATCTTATAAGTGTTGACGCAACAGTATCAGTGTTGATACATTCTAAGTGTAGCATACATCAGTTCCTTAATGTTGAGACATTACATTGTCGATTATGTAACTTTATAAGTGTTGATAAAGCAGTGTAGGTGTTGATTACGTCATTGAGCATTATTAGAACATTAAAATTATTGAATACTCCATTTCATAAGTGTTGATACATTGCAATTGTTGATTAAGTAATTTTATAATTGTTGAATACGTTATTTGAAATGTGTTAATACAACATGAATATATATGTATTGAATACGTCACCTACAAGTGTTTATACAACATCATATGTGCTGGGTCGTTTCATACATGTTCCGCCTATAGCAATGGTATATAACACTCGCAGTGTTTGGAATTCGTGGTTAATGTATAATGTGATCTGCTGGAATCTGCTGTCACCAAAGTGAAACTGAAACTAAAGGAGGTTCAGACGAGTGAAAAATTATTCGAAACGAATTTATATGGACACCCGAATTAATATGGCTAATTTAAACGTAGAGAAACTTATACCAGTAAAACACACAGTTGTATTATGGACATACAATATTGGTCATCATGCTATTCATTGAAAGCTGTGGGAAATTTAGAGAGCGTGGGGCTGAAATTTCCATTTCCCAGAAAAATATTTAACGCCTACGCCTCGAACGACATACATAATTCGCAGTATCAGGCCAGGTCAAATGACACAAAATGATCACAGATCAAAGACATACGTTATTTGTTATATCTACTCAGAAGGGACTATAAACATGATACATATGCGTAAACTATAGCCTATCTTATTAGGTGATTCATTACAACCGGATTTTCGCGAAGCGATTCAATGGAAACAAACAAACAAGGGTCAGACCCAGCAAAACGAAAGCGATCTTTCAACAGATGCATAGTTGGCGTATATGTAGTTCCGAGTATTTATAATCCAAGGTATTTCAAAGACAATTAATATTCTGTACCTGGGGATATTTCGAAAACAGAGATATCATTCGTGCTTACTCGCCAACGGCACAGTGACTCGTCTTTATGTTGTTTTTGTTGTTAAAAAAATATATTTTATTTTTGAAGAACAAAATTATTTCTCACCTTTTCTTACATCACGATGTATATGTATATGTATAAATTTTAATAACAACATTTACACCGATTTATATACCCCTCCCCTATTATTTCTATCTTTAAAAACAAGTGACTAAAGTACCATGTTGAAGCCATATACCTACTTTCGCCACGAATCTCTGTGGAGGGGGAAATTCGAGTGATTTAGGTGAATTAGGTCGAAATGACAGTAGGTGCCAAATACAAGGATTTCAGACTAAAATCAAGGGGAGTAACTGAAGAAAACGACGAATCAGCTCAAAAACAGTTTGTGCACATCTACACATGGTACCGACCATATGTACCAAATTTGAAAAGAATCCATCGAAAAGTCTGAGACGAGTTGCGTTCACGAGGACAGTATGTGTGAAATTTAGATTTCAGACCAAAATCAAGGGGAGTAACTCTGGAAACTGTTGAATCAACTTGAAAAAAGTTTGTGCAAATGAGCACTCGGCACCAATCATGTGTACCTAATTTCAAAAGAATGCAATGAAACTCCTAGGAGTTTCGTTGACGAGGACTGTAGGTGCCAAACAAAAAATATTCCAGACTAAAATCAAGAGCGGATAACTAAAGAAAAAGTTGAATTGGTTCGAAAAATTTCATGCGCATCTACACATGATACTGATCATGAGTACCAAATTTCAGAAGAATCCATTGAAAATTCTGGGACGAGTTGCGTTGACGAAGTCAGTAGGTGCCAAATACAATGATTTCAGACCAAAATCAAGGGGAGTAACTCAAGAAAACGTCGAAGCGGCCCGAAAAAAGTTTGTGCACATCTACACATGGTACCGATCATGTGTACCAAATTTCAGAAGAATCCATTGAAAATTCTGGGACGAGTTGCGTTGACGAAGTGAGTAGGTGCCAAATACAAGGATTTCAGACCAAAATCAAGGGGAGTAACTCAAGAAAACGTCGAAGCGGCCCGAAAACAGTTTGTGCACATCTACACATGGTACCAATCATGTATACCAAATTTCAGAAGAATCCATTGAAAATTCTGGGACGAGTTGCGTTGACGTCATGTTTGTCGATTTCAGCACTCGACTTGCAGGTATTCCCTACTTCGATTAATTGATGGGCTAACGCATTTTTGCCAGGTATAGGGTGTTAATCAACCTGTTTTAACATGGGAATACACAGCTTCTCACGAAAAATCTCCACATTGTGCCGTTTGCAGTGTACTAGATTATAAATAAATTCCTTATTTATTGCGTTAAAACAAGTACGATTGATCGCGATGCAATAGGGTGAGTTTTTACGTTTAATGACTCAGGCCTACGGTCTTCGTGATCAAACTTAGGGAATTATGGAATTATTTCTTTATTATAGGTGTTAAATACGCCACTTCATAAGTGTCGATACAACATTATCAGTGTTGACTATGTTAGTTCGTAAATCTTGATATAGCATTATAGGTCTTGATACGTCACTTCATAAGTGTTGATACAATATTATGAGTGTTGAAACTGTCGATACATTATGAGTGTTGGATAGGTCACTTCCTTAGTGTTGATACAACATTATCATTTTTGACCACCTCCCGTCATAAGTGTTTACGCAACATTATACATTGGCGAATACATAATTTGGTGGGTGTTGGTACAACATTATATACATGTTGAGTACGTCATATGTGTTACAGCATATTCTGCGTTAAAGGAGTACTTACCTTATTTTTGAGTGTGATTATATTTATCAGCAGTCCTATTCCAAACCTTATTATATAAAACTTAAGTTCATAGAATGCGAAATAAAAGAAATATTGAATATTTTGTCGCTCGCCACGGCGTGCACTGGGCGCCGCCATTGCACCACTGCGTGACGTTTTTAGATGAGCGGAAGTGAGTGTATACTCATCTAAAAACGTCACAACGTCATGGAGATTTAAGGTTGATGGTGATGATCATGCCCGCACGAGAAGGAACCCAGTAAATTCACTGACGATTTCAGTAGTTCAAGTGTAATCATGAAAATGTTTACGAACTTAGAAGCATCGTCGTTCAACTCGAATCAGTGGACAGTTGCAGAGGATATTCTTTTAGTTCACCGCTCAGCTTCAAATTTTGTCCAGATTGAATCGGGTATGTCTCAGTTGAAAAACTTGGGTAAGAAATTTTTCAGTGAGCGGAGATAACCTAAACCAATTTGTTTTTAACAATCACCCCCGTGGGATTTGCAGAGCCAGTTGTTCTCTTGAATTAAAACTCGGACCCAAACTCGGAATTCAAATGTCCGTAGTTTGAACGGCCCTGGATAAAGCGTTAGCCGTGACGTTGTCCTGAATTCTGACGTCATCAGTCACGTCATCCCGCAGGCAACATGGCGGCGCCCACGTCGACCTCAAAGCGGAAACATGGCTCCACAAATTGTAATAAAAATAATAGGTTATCGCCCTCAACGACAGTAAAATAGTTGGTTATATTTCTTTAAGAGTCTAACCTTTGTAACAAGAACAAATATAAAATAAGGTAAGTACTCCTTTAACTTGATACGTCACTTCGTTGGTGTTGATACAATCATATAGGTATTGATTAGGCCACTTCATATGTTTCGAGAAACATTACTAGCGTTGATTACATCAAATCACAAGTATAATTGATACAACAGTATAAGTGTTGAGCAGGTCATTTTTGTTAATAGTAATGCAACATTATAAGTTGAATACGTCTCTCCACCAGATTTAGTAAAGCATTATAAATTGCACTTGATATGTGTTGCTAAAACATTTGAAGTTCAATACGTGCTCATAAGTGTGGATACAACATTATAAGTACTGAATACGTCATGCTAAGAGTATTAATAAAACGAAAGAAGTGAGTGAGTGAATGAATATGATTTAACGTAGCTTTCAACTATATTCCAGTCATAATAAGGTAAATATCTCACTTCATCAATGTTAATACAAAAAATAGTTGAATACGCCACTTCACATGTGTTGATACAACATTATATTTTGAATACGTCACTTCATATATGTTGGAACCAAATTATGTGATGAATAAGAGTTGATACAACATTAATTACAAGTGTTGAATACTTCACTTAATAAGTGTTAATACAACATTGCATCTGTTGAACACGCCACTTCATCAGCTTTAGTACAATATTATAAGTCGAGTACGTACGTCACTTCATATGTGTTGATGCAACATTACAACTGTTGCACACGTCACTTAAGTAACATTACAACAACATAGTAAGTGTTGAATACGTCATTTCTGAAGTGCTCAAATGTGTTGAATACGTCACTTCATAAGTGCCAACATGACAATACGTCACCTCACAGGATTTGATACAACATGAAGTATTAGTACTATAATAATTGTTGAATACGTTAAAGTGTTGACACAACATTTTAAGCGTTGAATACGTCATCTTATAAATGTTGACGCAACAGTATCTGTGTTGATACATCTTAAGTGTTGCAAACATCAGTTCCTTAATGTTGAGACATTACATTGTTGATTATGTAACTTTATAAGTGTTGATAAAGCAGTGTAGGCCTCTTTTATTACCGACCTCGACCCCCCGCCCCCTATAATCAACCTATTTAACCAATTAACAACGGTAACGAGCCCCTGTGTGTAGGTATTCATTACGTCACTTCATAAGCATTATTAGAACATTAAATTTGTTGAATACTCCATTTCGTAAGTGTTGATACATTACAATTGTTGATTAAATTAATTTTATAATTGTTGAATACGTTATTTGAAAAGTGTTAATACAACATTAATATATATGTATTGAATACGTCACCTACAAGTGTTTATACAACATTATATGTGTTGGGTCGTTTCATACTTGTTCCGCCTATAGCAATGGTATATAACACTTGCAGTGTTTGGAATTCGTGGTTAATGTATAATGTGATCTGCTGGAATCTGTTGTCACCAGAGTGAAACTGAAACTAAAGGAGGTTCAGACGAGTGAAAAATTATTTGAAACGAATTTATATGGACACCCGAATTAATATGGCTGATTTAAACGTCGAGAAACTTATACCAGTAAAAGCACAGTTGATTATGGACATACAATATTGGTCATTATGCTATTCATTGAAAGCTGTGGGAAATTTAGAGAGCGTGGGGCTGACATTTCCATTTCCCAGAAAAATATTAAACGCCTACGCCTCGAACGACATACATAATTCGCAGTATCAGGCCAGGTCAAATGACACAAAATGATCACAGATCAAAGACATACGTTATTTGTTATACTCAAACTAGCCTATCTTATTAGATGATTCATCAAAACCGGATTTTCGCGAAGCGATTCAATGGAAACAAACAAACAAAGTGGGTCAGACCCAGCAAAACGAAAGCGATCTTTCAACAGATGCATAGTTGGCGTATATGTAGTTCCGAGTATTTATAATTCAAGGTATTTCAAAGACAATTAATATTCTGTACCTGAGAATATTTCGAAAACAGAGATATCATTCGCGCTTACTCGCCAACGGCACAGTGACTCGTCTTTATGTTGTTTTTGTTGTTAAAAAAAATATATTTTATTTTTGAAGAACAAAATTATTTTTCACCTTTTCATACATCACGATGCATTATATGTATAAATTTTAATAACAACATTTACACCGATTTATATACCCCTCCCCTATTATATCTATCTTTAAAAACAAGTGACTAAAGTACCATGTTGAAGCCATATACCTAGTTTCGCCACGAATCTCTGTAGAGGGGGAAATTCGAGTGATTGCGTTCAACCAATAGTAAATGGATGAGCGAGCGTGAAAACCAGCCAGATCCTGGAGAATGTATTTCCGTACAGGGATCAGTGGCGAATAAATTATGAAAATTAATAAATGCATCTTTTTCAAATCTATTTTTATTTATATTTTTCCTAAATATTTTCCTCTTTCATCTGTGACTCCAGTAAAGTCCATTCATTTTGATGTCAAGCCGAGTTACTAGTTTTTAATTTTCTACCATAACCTGAGCTCTATGACATAGATGTCTACGTACATTTTCAATAAATTATGAAAATTAATAAATACATATTTTTAAAAAAAAAAAAATTTCTAAATGTTTTTCTCTCTCATCTTTGTCTCAAATAAAGTCATTTCTGAGTTCCTACAGTTGTTGATTTTCTACCATGTCCTGGCCTCAATGACATAGATTAGCTCTCTTTTGCTATGTCATAGGTATGGGAGAAAATTAAAAACTGTAGTAACTAGGCCTGACATCAAAGGGAATGACTTTATTTGAGTCAAAAATGAAAGAGAAAAACATGATAAATATTAAAGAAAAAAAATCGATTTGAAAATTATATATTTTTTTAAATTAGTTTTCATAATTTATCGGAATACGTAGACATTTACCATCCAATATCCCACAGGCCAGGCAACTGGGCTTTTCGCCTAAATTATTATTATTATTTAAATTGTTTAATGTTGACATTCTTTTCACGTATATGTCTGGAGAAGCCGAGGAGGCAAGTACATTGGATAATAATTGGAGGTGATTATATTGTATGGAATTAAGATTAAGACATTCTGCGAGAACAAAGATCAAATATCGATAGAGATTTGCCTGGGCCTGTTTCCCGCGGTATATGGGAACAGTGCATGGGTGCTAACCGCCTTTCCCCTGAGTTATGAATCTCGATAGCTCGTCTAGATGTCAATATAGACGAGAAGTCTGAATATTGTTTTATTAATATTTTCTCTTCGGTGAGCCAGCTATCTTGAATTAAATACAAGTCTGAATTTGAATTCTTCGTGGCTTGGTGGTTTTGTGTCTTTCACAAGGCAATTCCATCCGCCGGTTGTACTCTTCACCCGAAACTTATACCAGTAAAAGCACAGTTGTATTATGGACATACAATATTGGTCATTATGCTATTCATTGAAAGCTGTGGGAAATTTAGAGAGCGTGGGGTTGACATTTCCATTTCCCAGAAAAATATTAAACGCCTACGCCTCGAACGACATACATAATTCGCAGTATCAGGCCAGGTCAAATGACACAAAATGATCACAGATCAAAGAAATACGTTATTTTTTATATCTACTCAAATGGGACTATAAACATGATACATATGCGCAAACTAACCTATCTTATTAGATGATTCATCAAAACCGGATTTTCGCGAAGCGATTCAATGGAAACAAACAAACACGGGTCAGACCCAGCAAAACGAAAGCGATGTTTCAACAGATGCATAGTTGGCGTATATGTAGTTCAGAGTATTTATAATCCAAGGTATTTCAAAGACAATTAATATTCTGTACCTGAGGATATTTCGAAAACGGCACAGTGACTCGTCTATATGTTGTTTTTGTTGTTAAAAAAGAAAAAAATTATTTTTGAAGAACAAAATTATTTCTCACCTTTTCATACATCACGATGCATAATATGTATAAATTTTAATAACAACATTTACACCGATTTATATAACCCTCCCCTACTATATCTATCTTATTTTCTAATTAATTTTCATAATTTATCGGAATACGTAGATATTTACCCTCCAATATCCCACAGGCCAGGCAACTGTGCTTTTTGCCTAAATTATTATTATTATTTAAATTGTTTATTGTTGACATTCTTTTCACGTATATGTGTGGAGAAGCCGAGGAGGCAAGTACATTGGATAATAATTGGAGGTGATTATATTGTATGGAATTAAGATTAAGACATTCTGCGAGAACAAAGATCAAATATCGATAGAGATTTGCCTGGGCCTGTTTCCCGCGGTATATGGGAACAGTGCATGGGTGCTAACCGCCTTTCCCCTGAGTTATGAATCTCGATAGCTCGTCTAGATGTCAATATAGACGAGAAGTCTGAATATTGTTTTATTAATATTTTCTCTTCGGTGAGCCAGCTATCTTGAATTAAATACAAGTCTGAATTTGAATTCTTCGTGGCTTGGTGGTTTTGTGTCTTTCACAAGGCAATTCCATCCGCCGGTTGTACTCTTCACCCGAAACTTATACCAGTAAAAGCACAGTTGTACTATGGACATACAATATTGGTCATTATGCTATTCATTGAAAGCTGTGGGGAATTTAGAGAGCGTGGGGTTGACATTTCCATTTCCCAGAAAAATATTAAACGCCTACGCCTCGAACGACATACATAATTCGCAGTATCAGGCCAGGTCAAATGACACAAAATGATCACAGATCAAAGAAATACGTTATTTTTTATATCTACTCGAATGGGACTATAAACATGATACATATGCGCAAACTAACCTATCTTATTAGATGATTCATCAAAACCGGATTTTTGCGAAGCGATTCAATGGAAACAAACAAACACGGGTCAGACCCAGCAAAACGAAAGCGATCTTTCAACAGATGCATAGTTGGCGTATATGTAGTTCAGAGTATTTATAATCCAAGGTATTTCAAAGACAATTAATATTCTGTACCTGAGGATATTTCGAAAACGGCACAGTGACTCGTCTATATGTTGTTTTTGTTGTTAAAAAAGAAAAAAAATATTTTTGAAGAACAAAATTATTTCTCACCTTTTCATACATCACGATGCATAATATGTATAAATTTTAATAACAACATTTACACCGATTTATATAACCCTCCCCTATTATATCTATCTTATTTTCTAATTAATTTTCATAATTTATCGGAATACGTAGATATTTACCCTCCAATATCCCACAGGCCAGGCAACTGTGCTTTTTGCCTAAATTATTATTATTATTTAAATTGTTTATTGTTGACATTCTTTTCACGTATATGTGTGGAGAAGCCGAGGAGGCAAGTACATTGGATAATAATTGGAGGTGATTATATTGTATGGAATTAAGATTAAGACATTCTGCGAGAACAAAGATCAAATATCGATAGAGATTTGCCTGGGCCTGTTTCCCGCGGTATATGGGAACAGTGCATGGGTGCTAACCGCCTTTCCCCTGAGTTATGAATCTCGATAGCTCGTCTAGATGTCAATATAGGCGAGAAGTCTGAATATTGTTTTATTAAATCGATATTTTCTCTTCGGTGATCCAGCTCGATTTTACTTGCCGATTTATCTTGCTATTTGCGATAGAGTTGCAACTATTATATTTCAAATGGCGAGCACCCGAGGAATAAAACCGTGGTTGGTTCTGATTTGCTAAAGCATCGTACTATTATGGCAAGGCACCCGTGGGGTTCCCGGGTGGGGTGTGAAAAGGAATAGGACCCCACCCGTGTGGTTCTCGGGTGTGAAAAGGAATAGTACCCAATGTCGTGATATGACTGAAATATAGTTGAAAGCGACGTTAAATCATATTCACTCACTCACTCACTATTATGGCAACAGCCAATCTTAATAAATTAATATCCTATATCAATGCTCCCCAATCGTACATGTCGCTGTACAAGCGACATATCCAAATGGGGAGCAGATAGGATTTAATTTTAATTAGATTGGGCAATAGCGCGCTGTCTTGTCAGGAGGAATATATCAGTATCAGACTTCCAATTCTAAATATAGAAACTAGAAATTCCTGTCCGTCTGTCCACGTTGGATCGTACAAATTATCTAATCAATGAGCCATCCGCACGTGTCCGATAAGACCAGATTTGTACCCGGACATTTGAATTGACTTTATCAAATCGAAAACTTTTTTCTGTTCTTCTCGATAAGTACTAAATGACCAGTGCTCATTGTACTACGATGGTGTGCCCAATCAAACCAACCAACCAACCAACTAAAGCCGAGAGGGTTCTTCGGACCCACTTTCAATTTCAAAAAGTAAAAGCCCGAAGAACACTCGATCCCGGCTTTAGTACTTTTCGAGAAGGACAGAAAAACAGAAAAAAAGATTTACGATTTGATACCCAGTATAGCCCTGCCGATAAAGTCAATACAAATGTCCGGGTATACAAATCTGGTCATATCGGACACGTGTAGATGGCTGGCTCATTGATTAGATAATTTGTACGATCCAACGTGGACGGACGAACAGGGATTCCCAGTTTCTATATTTAGAAATGGAAGTTTCTGATACTGATACATTCCTTTTGACAAGTCACCGCGCTCTTGCCATATGCGACATGGCATTGGTGTGAAGCCAAGTAACGCCAAGTGCTGCGTGGATTGAAATCCATATTAGAAAATCACTTAAAACACGAATGTAAGGTAAGTTATTAACTAAATTGATATCCCCCCCCCCCAATTATTTTATTCGTTAATTTATCAGGCCCAAACTCTCGTCTTGGACTGGCACATGTTGTGCAAACTTTATCCACAGTGTGTAAGCCTGTCCGCCTGTGATATATGACGATGGAACTGTACGTCTTCCTGACGCAATCGATGATGACACACAAAAACAATTGTCATCTTGGCAACATTTCAAGGCGATAGGAAGACAAGCACAAGAGACCATCATGTGTTGGTGACAATTCTAGACCATAACTGAATAATCAAGGTAATGGGAATAAATTCAGACAAAAACAGCTATTATAGTGTCGCATGCTTTCACTCTGCGATAGTGAGGTAAGAAAATATAAGAAATTTTGTGAAAGGATGGAATATTTCTCCATATAATATCATTTTTATAAGTACATAAAACACATATATTTATTCATGTATTAGTTCTCATTATTAATATGTAGAAATAAGCGTGTAAATTTCTTCCACGTTCTCAGCAGAGGTCGAAATGCAAAGCGCACTCCAAACTGCTACTGTGCCCCTTTTCGATGTGACACAGTGCGCCTTTGTGAAGAGGTAGAAAATCGCGCTGTACGACTTTTCGTCGTGCTACCCAATTTTCCATGCACAATATGGATGTTATTTGTGCGCATATCACTCTCCTTCTGAAATATGAATCGTCCAACAAAGGAAAGACAGTAGTGACAACATCGATGCAAAGATGATTGCCCAAAAACTGCATGTCACGATGCAAGACACCCATTTCTCTTGCATTTTACACTCATTCTCCTTCTTTTTTCTAGCTAAAAGCAGTTATACACTATGGAGAAGATCACTAATTTGGATCTCCTCTACAGGTGCAATTATTGTGATTTCAGTTTGCCAGTGCCTTAGATCACAACGAAACTTAACCATCTAATGTTTGGAACTGGCTACGACTTCCATGTAAAACATTTCATTGATCTAAATTTGGCTTTTAGATGAAGTCAACGCATCCAGTCGGCATTTAAAATACGAAAACCTGTATACAAATTGCCTGTATAACTTGAGCAAGTACGTCGACACCCTAAGTTGTAATCGAGAAAACCACGGGATTGACAAGTACGGTACATTCCGAATTTGGAATTTAAGATAGAAGGCAATCCAATTTATACCCGAGAATGTATGCTTTCACAATCCAAATTAAACATTTTACAAAGGTGAAAATTCAAGATCCAAAATTGTGCCAATATATCGAGATTGACACGAGGTACGGCAATTTCCGAATTTGCTTCTGCAAGATATGAAAAAAATGTACCGGTAAATATAAATCACATGTAATTAAATTTTCATCCGACGACACCGAAATTGAGAGAACACATTCCGTTCTGCACAAAATAATTAAAATTACCTGTGGATGCAGTGTTTTACATGCACGAAGAAATTACGAAATATAACATTTTCGCCAATACCGGCATATAGAAATATTGACATTGGCAAGAAATACGGTACAGCATATCCTGAACCTGGTGTTGCAGGATATTAAACAATAATGTAAATTTATACATGTTTTAACAGGTAGAATTTGCGAGGACGCCCAAAATAAATATGCATTCATCAAAAGATGAAAATACATATACCCGTAAATTTAAACCTTCGATATTACTATGGCGTATACCACCCAAAGGATGTGATTGAAGCTAGGAACAATTACTATGGCGTATACCACCCAAAGGATGTGATTGAAGCTAGGAACATATGAAAAATATAACCTATGGAAAAAATTAGATTTTGATACAAATGTATACTCCGAATAATTCCAAACCAGCGAGTATCGTGATTTTCAGATAAGGCTGTGAATTGGTGTATACTTTCGCGCAATTCGAAGACGTTGAACCGAACAGAAAAGATATTAAGACTGCAAAGTCATACCCATGCAGGATTAGTTTTATGCTTTGTCTTAATAGATTGATCAAGTTCCAAGAGATTGTTCAAGTATGTAGCTGCGGATCGGGACAAGTTCTTTTATGTTCGAATGTAAATTGAATATATTTACAGAGAGAAATAGACGTCTTCACCTAAAATCAGCGATTTTGCAGTAATACTTCACGGCCCTGTCCTTCGAGAACCGTGATACTCAATGTCTTGGAATTATTCTGTGTATAACAAAATGTGGATCTTTATGCCAGTCAAAATGTTTCTTTAATAGGTAATATTTTATTTTTGGGAAGGATTATTTTTGGCAACTCAAACTGGGGACGATTTCTGGCTCGAATGTACTGCGTCCTTTACGTCAATATTTCGTACATACTGAGACATTGGCAAGGAATACAATTTGTAAAAAGAAATAAAATACTATACCGGCCGGGTACAGTCTGCATGATAATTTTTTAATCACTTCTTTGTTCCTTTTGTAAGCACTGTAGTTTTGGTATATTCAGAATTTGCAATGATATAAAAAACAAAATCCAAATCCCAAAAGCAAATGAACTTGTCAGCCTAGATGTTGTATTTTACATTATTGCGATCGTACGACATGGATGATCTCCACTTGAACATCTTGAGACACTTGGTGTACCTACACGCTAAAAACTAAAGTGTTGAAACTTATTCGTAAAGTGTTGAAATAACCCTCTAAGTGTGTCCACAGGGACTGCTCTTTAAGTGTTGTCCCTGTCGACACACTCAAAGTATGGCAAGCCAAAGTGCTTCGGAAATTCTATTGCCGATATCGGAAATTCTAATTTTCGATATCGGAAATAGAATTTCCGATATCGGGAATTAGAATTTCCCATATCGGAAATTCAGTGACAATTTCCGATATCGGAAATAGAATTTCCCATATCGGGAATTCAATTTCCGATATTGGAAATAGAATTTCCCATATCAGAAATTGTCACTGAATTTCCGATATCGAAAATGAAAGCTCTGAAAGCTTTACGAAAACCAGAATTGCAATTTCCGATATCGGAAATTCAGTGACAATTTCCGATATCGGGAATTGTCTCCGAATTTCCTATATCGGAAATTGCAGTTCTCGATATCGGAAATTCAATTTCCGATATCGAAACTTCTAATTTCTGATATCGGGAATTGCAATTTCCGATATTTGGTGTGTGTATCTCTGGACCATTTCACTTTGAATGGTCTACTGCAGATTGGACAGCCGTACGATGCTTCAGTATGTACGTCCCTGTGCCGCTGGAGGTTGAACCTCCATTTGGTAAAAAAGTAACATTTATGGCAGTGAAATATGTTAGGCTTTGCGAGCTTTGCGGATTTCTTCGTGGATTTTCCGCGGACTGGTTGTGGGCCTACGAATATTTCTTGGAATGATTCTTCCTCTGGTATTCTTAAAACAATTTAAAAACTATAAGACAACATGAAAATGAAACGAATCATGGCGCCGTAGTGTGGGTTCTGAGATATGAAATCCACTGGAATAATTAAGTCATCATTCGGCCCTACACATGAACACTAGTATCAGTGCCGATTAGACATTGCTATAGTATATGTGCACAGTAATTGCACTTCGCTTTTTACTATGCACGCCGAAAATGCGCACAGGAACTCATCAAAAACTCGAACAGTCGAAGAAATCCCCTCAACAAAAATACGGACAGTCTCATTTCAGGACATGAACGCTTGTTCCTAAATATTCGCCTCTTTATACTTTTTATCTCCTCTGTACCAGTCATATTTGATTAACTACCATTCTAGTTTTTTATAATATACAGACCAAAATGTGAAATCCTATACCACAAGAACAATCAACTTCATAACTGTAAAATTCGACAGAGTTTTGATAAATTTCTAACATGAACACGATTATGATGAAAACGAGATGATATATGGGGTTGAATTTGACACAGGATCTGCCAATATAAATCTACAACATTATCTCATTCAGTTTCTTCCATGAAGTGATGTGTAACACGCAAAAAATTGTAAAATGCTCAACCTCCATCTCAGCACACGTGTCGACTCGGTGCGATCACGTCATAAATGGGCACAGATGGCTAGTCATAAATAAATCCCAGCCGGACAGGGTTATACACTGTGTTATCAGTGTTCATGATTCATCGATGTGCTGCCACGACAACATATACGTGACGATTATTGTGGCGCCTAGACAAAGCCCTAAATCACCGAACGAAACTGTTGCATGTTTCGGAGAGAGATGGAAAATGCAAGACCATACAAGCACGCTTCGAAATCTGAAATTATGTATATGAAACCAGAAATAGAGATGGATTCTATGTCTGATTAATCGATTGACACAAAAAATCGTACTCAGCGCTCTGTGTTTCTGCTCCCGTATTATACAGAGTGTGTGAGTTTTGAGCTATTTCCGAGAAATACCAGATCCCTCGGAATAGCGAGTCTGAATGCAGCCTTGACTCAGAAACTCTAGCTGATGTGAATACAGGATAAGGGGGCGTGGCTTTCCTGTCCGATGTTTTCGGGCAAAATTCAGCCTATACAGTCAGTCGCTCGCAGACCTGGTATTTGCCGCTGTCCGGAAATTTTAGTCTCTCAGTACCGGTATGCTGTTTTATGTCAATACGAACGATGATAGTGGGTATACATATATTGTTGCAACGCTTGCCTCTAGAGGACAAAATATCATACGCAGTGGTGTGTGCCATATATACTTGCACGTTTGTGGAATTTTCAAAGAAGAAAGCAGAAAGTACACATTGAAATATTATTCATTTACATGAATATTTGTACAGGCTCAGACATTTTGTTGATGTAACGTGTTTGCAGGGAGGGCGCTTCGGAACGTAACGCCCCTTCAATGAGAGGCCAATGTATATGTTTTATTGTAATATTGTTAAGAATTACTGAGATTACTGCATGGTACTTTATTGTTATTATTTATTTTTTTTTAGGAATAGGCCTACTCCAAATACCACAACAAAATTCTTCACAACCTCACGTTGAATGAAACTTGCAAAGATACAACAGAACGTTCGTGCACAATGTAAGTATATCCATCGAGATCTCCATCATTTGAGGGCGGATGCTAATTGTCGTGATAATCTGTATGTGATGGACGTGAGACAGTGAGGAATATCCATTTTGCATTACATACCATAGTTGTATGGTTACAACAGACTTTCTCCAGGTAATGCAGGTGAGAAGCATTATCTTGAATTTGAATTCTTCGTGGTTTGATGGTTTTCTGTCTTTCACAGGTCAATTTCATCCGCTGGCTGTACTCTTCACCCGCCCAGTATAACGTATACTTAGTTTGTTTGTTTTTATTTGGTTTTTTTCATGACTACGTCAGCCAGTGCTGACTAAGTCCTCTTCTTCTCGTCTGCTCTTTCCCTTTCTCATCCCGACTTTTCTTATTTAGTTCCTTAACTTTCCAACAAATTGACATATTTCTCTCAAATTTGAGCGGCATAACTATAGGGCGTCACGCAGAATAGAATAGAATAGAATAGAACTTTATTTATGATAATCAACGCGCCCGCAAGGAACCAACAATCAAAACATTACAAAAATTCCAACATTACCAATCAAAACAACCCACCCCTCATTTGGCTGATTCCCTCCCCATACCTGCAGATACATACCACTAAACAATATATCATGTATACAAGTACCGTACAGGGTCTTTTAACTACTGGTTTATATTTTGTTTTGCTTATTGCTGGTGTCACTTCGGAAGATAGATACTTTATGTAGGAACTCAGCTACATCAGCTAGACAAATCAGTGGACTCTCATTGCTAAGTATCCAGGTAAATTTGTACCCCATTGGTAATTTGGCGAAATTGGGAGAACACCTGTTTGCAGCAGTGCCAAAATCGAAAATCAGAAAATCATTGAAATTCATATCTTGTTGGAGCGGAAACATCAGTGAGAGACGATATGCCAAGTACGAAAATATCAAAGGTCAAATAAGTCAAAGGTCAGTATCAGTGGAACCCCCAAAACAGGGAATTATCATTGAAAACATTGCACTATTACTCCGGTTCAAGCATGTAGATTGTGATTATTCTCCATGAATACCTCACACTGATGGTAAACAAGAAACCTTTTGAGGTCGAAAGATCAAATGTCAAGGTCACCGGTCAAATGTCAAGGTCACTAGAACACCACTGAAAATGTTCACGTTTTTGTGGATTTATGCATTACTGGGAAGTGATGGGTCGGGTACCAAGATTGATGTTGAAAGATCAATGGTCAAGTTCACTGAAACGTAGCAACTCGCTTTAACACGTAATAGTAGACCAGCCACCCAACCCAAAGATGGCTAGGAAACTTTTTGATGGCATCGCGTGTTAAAAGCTGTCATCCAGGCTTAATCAACTCTACATGGTGTGCAGATTACGATGTGACCGGATGACATTCTCACTTTTGACCGTTAAGGTCATTTTTGAGGTCATAAAGGCCATTAGAGGTCAAATCAGGATAAAGCATCTATTTTTTGCAATATCTTCGTAAAGGAAGAGTGATTGTGACTGATTTTTTTAACTTGCTTCATTTTTCTTCTGGTCTTACTTACTGGTGATTTGCATATTCACAGATGCAATGGATTATGGGAAATTTTAACACTACCAGACCTTGGGGGGGGCATTGTGGCCCCCTTCCAAAACTTTCTGCCCTATCTTCGAATCGGTAAAAAATTGAGAGCTGACACTCCATGGCTTTGTAGTTTATCATACTGGGATCATGTTGAGCCTATTTGCATAGCTGCGAGCAGAAAATCATGAGTAAATTCAAAATGGCGGCCATGTGGCGTATCAGAAAAAAAAAGTTGTTTTCGTCATTTTTGGTTCAAATTCCTACTTTTCTGCGAAGAAAAGAGGACAAAAACTATTTCATCTTACATCAGATGATTATTTACTAAATTCTCACGCAGTTTTTGTGAAGAAAACACATAAATAAAAAAAATCGAAAATCATCACGTGGCCATCTTGGATTTTTAAAACATTTTCTCGTAGAGCTTGATCCAATGGTATAGTGTGGAAAGATTCAGCTCCCTAGCTGGAGGGACAAAAAAAACATTGAGGAGCAATGACCCCAAATTAGTCCGCCAAACCAAGAAGATGGCGGCATCGTTTGTTAAAAGCTGTCATCCATGCTAATCAACTCTACATGGCGTGGGGATTGAGATGTGATCGGATGACATTCTCATCTTTTACCTTGAAGGCCATTTTTTAGGTCATGAAAGTCAAGAGATGTCAAATAAGGATAAGTCGTCTATTTTTTTCTATATCTTCGTATAGGAAGAATAATTACTACATTATGATTGGTAATATTTTATTAGGTGATTTGCGTATTCACGGATGCAAAGCATTATGTGAAAATTCAATATAACATCCACCTCTGATCCCCTTGCTATGTGTAGGTGTAGTGCCCCAATGATCATCTGGTTCTAATCCACCATCCGCATGATCGAAACTTCAAACTTATCAGTTTTATAGCTCAACTGACAAAATTGTCCGTCAACAAAGGAAATATCTGATGGCGCTCATGATTGTAGGACAGGACCGGGTTGTCACAAGCCGGAAGCTACACACAGAAACATACATATATGGTATTGCTCTTGTACAAGTAGCTTGTCTACCATTCAGATGCAAGATAAAGTAGTTTTAGATATTCTTTTTGGAACAAATGAGCAACATTCCATAAAAATGGAGGGAGACGAGTACCCGTGTTCGTAGTCAGATTGTCAGGATAATTACCTTTTACCAGGTGTCCCTAGCTGTTTGTAGTCAGATGGCCAGGAATATTACCCTTGCCTAGGTATAGGTATCCCTGTTTGTAGTCAGATGGTCAGGAATATTACCCTCGACTAGGTATCCCTGTTTGCAGTCAAATGGTCAGGAATATTACCCTTGACTAGGTATCCCTGTTTGTAGTCAGATGGTCAGGAATATTACCCTCGACTAGGTATCCCTGTTTGCAGTCAAATGATCAGGAATATTACCCTTGACTAGGTATCCCTGTTTGTAGTCAGATGGTCAGGAATATTACCCTTGACTAGGTATCCCTGTTTGCAGTCAGATGGGCAGGAATATTACCCTCGACTAGGTATCCCTGTTTGCAGTCAGATGGTCAGGAATATTACCCTTGACTAGGTATTCCTGTTTGTAGTCAGATGGTCAGGAATATTACCCTTGACTAGGTATCCCTGCTTGTAGTCAGATGGTCAGAATATTACCCTTGACTAGGTATCCCTGTTTGTAGTCAGATGGTCAGGAATATTACCCTTGACTAGGTATCCCTGTTTGCAGTCAGATGGGCAGGAATATTACCCTCGACTAGGTATCCCTGTTTGTAGTCAGATGGTCAGGAATATTACCCTCGACTAGGTATCCCTGTTTGCAGTCAAATGATCAGGAATATTACCCTTGACTAGGTATCCCTGTTTGTAGTCAGATGGTCAGGAATATTACCCTTGACTAGGTATCCCTGTTTGTAGTCAGATGGTCAGAATATTACCCTTGACTAGGTATCCCTGTTTGTAGTCAGATGGTCAGAATATTACCCTTGACTAGGTATCCCTGTTTGTAGTCAGATGGTCAGGAATATTACCCTTGACTAGGTATCCCTGTTTGCAGCCAGATGGTCAGAATAATTACCCCTTATCAAGAAACTGGTTTGTCACCTAACCATACCAAGGAGGCCTTAGCTTAATATTTGTCAGAAGAGTTAAACATAATTTGATAATCAGACAAGTACATATGGTAGTTTCTGGATGATTTCATCATTGAAAGAAACAAAATTTTCAACCAGGATCATAGAATTCAACATTATACAGCGAAGTTTGCCATGAAGAGATGCATATACATGTAGTCACTCTTTAGAGACGGGTTTACCAGCTGAAAGCTGAAGAAAGATTGAATTGTCAGTCTGGTAACCACCAACAAACAATCCTTTATGTGGCCTCTGGTACCACCGAATGCTTGGCGACTCTTACAGGCTCTCGTTGCATCAGTAGAAATTACTATAACGGAGAATAACTCATTTGTTTAACTGTTCATGAGGTGACCACACCAAGCAACATTAAAATTTTGAAACGCAATTGCCCTGGTGTGCAATCATGAGTCATGCTTCATTTTTGGATGGATGCCCAGAATGGCGCTACCACACATCCCCTATTACCGACTCAAGCGCTATTCGATTGATGGATCGAAGAGGACTGATACCATAGCTCTGTTAACTTGAAATCATGCATGTGAGATGTAAGCGACGCCAGACCTATTAGACCTGATGCCACCACACTTTGACTAATGTGTGAATATTGTAGAAGATTGCAAAGGCGCTTCAAGGTTTGCCCAAATAACAGCCTGAAATTAGGTGAAAGGAGGGGTATAATTTTGAATTCTTGGGGCAAGAAGCCTTATAAATCTGCATAAAAGCCGTTACCGGTATGCGAATCAGAACATATTTACGATCAAAGAAATTGCATGTTGTTTGAGATAAGAAAAATGTTCCATATAGGACTAAATCAACGATTAACCAAATTTCTGAAGACATCACATGGCCACCATTTCAAATCCATGTGTGAACCGTTACACCTAGGATTATGTGAAGTTCACTGCAATGCAAATAAGGGATAAGTTCCTAATGGAGGAAGAGTCAAACCAGAAGCTGTCCCCCCCTCCCACCAGACCTGGTAGGTTTAATGTCAGCAGCTAGAGGCTGTCCTAGCTTATTATTTTAGGTTTTATGTGTGGTCCAATGAACTATATGTGCTGCCACCTGTGCTATTAACGTTGCAGTATGAATCACCCACATATTTCCTGGTGGATCAGTAAATACAAAAAAATAATAATAAAGAAAAAATAAAATAAAAAAGCATTATACCACATTCTACCCACAAATGCCTTAATATCTACTTTCCAGAGCTCTTTCCGGTTTTGGACTAGTAAAAAGAACAGATTTCCGACCCTGTTAGCACAGGCACGTGCTCAGATGAAGCCGGCGTTCACTTCGGGAGTGCCACTTCAATGGCCATAAAGATGTCGTATAATGCCTTGCTGTCAGATATGCATACGCGTAGTAAATGATACCGGAAATACATATATTACATATGGCGGCCACTTTGAATTTCTCACGATTCCAATCTGATGGATAAGGATCCACAATGACCCAAGTGTGTTCAGATATAAAGGAAGCTCGCCTTGTTTAACAGTTAGAAATCGCCTTGTAAAACAGTTACAATTAGTAGTTATATGTATGGGCAACTTCGACTACTTCAGAGTAAGTTTTGGATGAAATTTACGGGCGCCATATTGAATTTTCCCATGATCATTTGTACCAGTGATTATGCAGATATTTTCAAAATGAGCCCACCTGAATAAACTATCAAGTGTTAAAGATTGAGCCAGCTTCAATCTTCAATTACTAAGCTTTCACGAAAAGTTTGATAAAATATCCTGATTTGAACTCACGTGACCTATTTGGCCTAAACATGACCTTTAAGGTCAAAAGCGAGAATGTCATCCGGTCACATCTCAATCCCCACAACGTGTAGAGTTGATTAAGCGTGGATGATTGCTTTTAACACGCGATGCCATCAAAAGTGTTTTTTCATGTCTTGGCTGGCCTACTATAAGACTCAAGATTTCGTTTTAATGTCGTAGCCCATAGTGCAGATTAGGCTATCATTTAATATGTTGCCGTTTATGACAGTCAGGCATATAAACAAGAAATATCTTCAAAAAAATAATCCTACACAAATTCAGTTCTTCATTTCCGTTTACTTTTTATACTCCCGCCAAAAGGCGGACGTATTATGTGATGGCGGTTTCCGTCCGTCTGTCCGTCCGTCCGTCGTGTCCGGTCTATATCTGGAACAGTTTTCTATTTACAGTTCCAATTTTTGGTGAGTGGATACCCCACAGGGAGACGATGTGTCGCGTACCAAAATGAGGTCAGAGGTCAAGGGTCAATGGCCTAAAAAACAGGAAATCACTGACGTGTTCGTGTCCGGTCTATATATGTGAACATTTTGTATCCACAGTTGCAATTTTTTGTGAGTGGATACCCTAGGTGGAGACGATGTGTCGCGTACCAAAATTGAGGTCGAGGTCAGAGGTCAACGGTCACTGTTGCCTAAAATCAGGAAATCATTGATCATTGACAGTTTTCTATCTACAGTTCTAATTTTTGGTGAGTGGATGCCCTAGGGGGGGGAACGATGTGTTGCATACCAAATGTGGGTCGAGGTCAGAGGTCAAAGGTCAGTGTAACCGAAAAATCCGGAAATCATTAAAAATTTCTAAAAAATTTTGAGTGGATTCAATAGGATGTTGCGTACAAAAAAATAGGTCAAGGTCGATGGTCAAAGGTCACTGTGACCCCAAAATCAGGAAATCATTAAAAATAACATTTTTTGTGTCAGTAGATACATTAGGGGGACACGACCTTATAGGTATTGAATAGGCCACTTCATATATATTAAGAAACATTATTAGCGTTGAATACATCAAATAACAAGTATTGATACAACAGTTTAAGTGTTGAACACGTCATTTTTGTTAGTAGTAATGCAACAATATAAGTTGAATACGTAAAGCATTATAAACTGCACTTCATAAATGTTGCTGAAACATTTAAAGTTGGATACGTGCTGACAAGTGTGGATACAACATTATAAGTACTGAATACGTCATGTTATGAGTATTAATAAAACTTAATAAGTGACTGAGTGAATATGATTTAACGTTGCTTTCAGCTATATTCCAGGTATAATGAGCTCAATACGTCATTTCATCAATGTCAATCCAGACATTCTTAGTTGAATACGTCACTTCACATGTGTTGATACAACATTATATTTTCAATACGTCGCTTCATATATGTTGAAACCATATTATGTGATGAATAAGCATTAATTACAAGTGTTGAATACTTCACTTAATAAGTGTTAATACAACATTGCATCTGTTGAACACGCCACTTCATCAACTTTAGTACAATATTATAAGTCGAATACGTACGTCACTTCATATGTGTTGATACAACATTAAAACTGTTGCACACATCACTTAAGTAACATTACAACAACATAGTAAGTGTTGAATACGTCATTTCTGAAGTGCTCAAATGTGTTGAATACGTCACTTCATAAGTGCCAACACGACAATATAGGCGTTGAATACGTCACTTCACATGATTTGATACATGGAGTATTAATACTATAATAATTGTTGAATACGTTAAAGTGTTGACACAACATTTTAAGTGTTGAATACGTCATCTTATAAGTGTTGACGCAACAGTATCAGTGTTGATACATTTTAAGTGTTGCATACATCAGTTCCTTAATGTTGAGACATTACATTGTCGATTATGTAACTTTATAAGTGTTGATAAAGCAGTGTAGGTGTTGATTACGTCACTTCATAAGCATTATTAGAACATTAAAATTGTTGAATACTCCATTTCGTAAGTTTTGATACATTGCAATTGTTGATTAAGTAATTTTATAATTGTTGAATACGTTATTTGAAAAGTGTTAATACAACATTATATGTATTGAATACGTCACCTACACGTGTTTATACAACATTATATGTGTTGGGTCGTTTCATACTTGTTCCGCCTATAGCAATGGTATATAACACTTGCAGTGTTTGGAATTCGTGGTTAATGTATAATGTGATCTGCTGGAATCTGCTGTCACCAAAGTGAAACTGAAACTAAAGGAGGTTCAGACGAGTGAAAAATGATTTGAAACGAATTTATATGGACACCCGAATAAATATGGCTAATTTAAACCTCGAGAAACTTATACCAGTAAAAGCACAATTGTATTATGGACATACAATATAATTTGGTCATCATGCTATTCATTGAAGGCTGTGGGAAATTTAGGGAGCGTGGGGCTGACATTTCCATTTCCCAGAAAAATATTAAAAGCCCACGCCTCGAACGACATACATAATTGGCAGTATCAGGCCAGGTCAAATAACACATAATGATCACAGATCAAAGACATACGTTATTTGTTATATCTATTCAGATGGGACTATAAACATGATACATATGGGCAAACTATAGCCTATCTTATTAGGTGATTCATTACAACCGGATTTTCACCAAGCGATTCAATGGAAACAAACAATCAAGGGTCAGACCCAGCAAAACGAAAGCAATCTTTCAACGGATGCATAGTTGGCGTATATGTAGTTCCGAGTATTTATAATTCAAGGTATTTCTGTAATTCAACTAATATTCTGTACCTGAGGATATTTCGAAAACAGAGATATCATTCGTGCTTACTCGCCAACGGCACAGTGACTCGTCTATGTTGTTTTTGTTGTTAAAAAAATATAGAAAAAAATACAATTATTTCTCACCTTTTCATACATGGAGATGCATTATATGTGTAAATTTTAATAACAACATTTACACCGATTTATATACCCCTCCCCTATTATATCTATCTTTAAAAACAAGTGACTAAAGTACCATGTTGAAGCCATATACCTAGTTTCGCCACGAATCTCTGTAGAGTGGGAAATTCGAGTGATTGCGTTCAACCAATAGTAAATGGATGAGCGAGCGTGAAAACCAGCCAGATCCTGGAGAATGTATTTCCGTACAGGGATCAGTGCATGGCGAATAAATTATGAAAATTAATAAATGTATTTTTTTTTTTCAAATCTATTTTTATTTATATTTTTCCTAAATATTTCCCTCTTTCATCTTTGACTCCAGTAAAGTCCATTCCTTTTGATGTCAAGCCGAGTTACTAGTTTTTAATTTTCTACCATAACCTGAGCTCTATGACATAGACGTCTACGTACATTTTCAATAAATTATGAAAATTAATAAATACATATTTTTTTTAATCGATTTTTTTTCTAAATGTTTTTCTCTCTCATCTTTGTCTCAAATAAAGTCATTTCTGAGTTCCTACAGTTTTTGATTTTCTACCATGTCCTAGCCTCAATGACATAGATAAGCTGTCTTTTTCTGTGTCATAGGTATGGGAGAAAATTAAAAACTGTAGTAACTAGGCCTGACATCAAAGGGAATGACTTTATTTTAGTCAAAACTGAAAGAGAAAAACATGTATGATAAATATTTTTAAAAAAATCGATTTGAAAATTATATATATTTTTTTCATTAATTTTCATAATTTATCGGAATACGTAGATATTTACCATCTAATATCCCACAGGCCAGGCAACTGTGCTTTTTGCCTAAATTATTATTATTATTTAAATTGTTTAATGTTGACATTCTTTTCACGTATATGTCTGGAGAAGCCGAGGAGCCAAGTACATTGGATAATAATTGGAGGTGATTATATTGTATGGAATTAAGATTAAGACATTCTGCGAGAACAAAGATCAAATATCGATAGAGATTTGCCTGGGCCTGTTTCCCGCGGTATATGGGAACAGTGCATGGGTGCTAACCGCCTTTCCCCTGAGTTATGAATCTCGATAGCTCGTCTAGATGTCAATATAGGCGAGAAGTGCAGTCTGAATATTGTTTTATTAAATCGATATTTTCTCTTCGGTGAGCCAGCTCGATTTTACTTTCTCACACACCGATTTATCTTGCTATTTGCGATAGAGTTGCAACTATTATATTTCAATTGGAGAGCACCCGAGGAATAAAACCGTGGTTGCTTCTGATTTGCTAAAGCATCGTACTATTATGGCAAGGCACCCGTGGGGTTCCCGGGTGTGAAAAGGAATAGGACCCCACCCGTGTGGTTCTCGGGTGTGAAAAGGAATAGTACCCAATGTCGTGATATGACTGAAATATAGTTGAAAGCGACGTTAAATCATATTCACTCACTCACTCACTATTATGGCAACAGCCAATCTTAATAAATTAATATCCTATCAATGCTCCCCAATCGTACATGTGGCTGTACAAGCGACATATCCAAATGGGGAGCAGATAGGATTTAATTTTAATTAGATTGGGCAATAGCGCGCTGTCTTGTCAGGAGGAATTATCAGTATCAGACTTCCAATTCTAAATATAGAAACTGGACATTCCTGTCCGTCTGTCCACGTTGGATCGTACAAATTATCTAATCAATGAGCCATCCGCACGTGTCCGATAAGACCAGATTTGTACCCGGACATTTGAATTGACTTTATCGATTAGGGCCTGCTGAGTATCAAATCGTAAACCTTTTTTCTGTTCTTCTCGATAAATACTGAATGAGCAGTGCCCATTGTACTACGATGGTGTGCCCAATCAAACCATGCAGTCAACCAACCAAAGTTGAGAGGGTTCTTCGGACTCTTTGGGCCCACTTTCAATTTCAAAAAGTGAAAGTCCGAAGAACTCCCCGGCTTTAGTACTTTTCGAGAAAGACAAAAAAACAGAAGAAAAGTTTTACGATTTGATACCCAGTTTAGCCCTACCGATAAACTCAATACAAATGTCCGGGTATACAAATCTGGTCATATCGTACACGTGCTGGCTCATTGATCAGGTAATTTTTCGATCCAACGTGGACGGACGAACAGGGATTCCCAGTTTCTATATTTAGAAATGGAAGTTTCTGATGCTGTTACATTCCTTTTGACAAGTCACCGCGCTCGTCCATGTGGGCTCGGACCACTATTAAATTTACATTGACGGCCATGTTAACGAAACTGCACCTGGCTGATTTATTAATTATTTTTGGACTTCCATCTCCTGGCAGTTTGTAGTTCCATTCAAGTCCTGCATCGCCATCTACTTCTTGGCGGGGGTCGCCCATCAAAATTTCGAACCAGAGCGTCCTGTTGGCAAGCACTGTACTTCCGGCGAATAACTTACCTCCAAAAAGCAGAGTCTACGCACCTGCATATAGTGCCTCAGACTGGCATGAATTATGCAGTGAATTCAAAATAAAAGTCACAACTCAAAAGGGCACTTGTCATGCTTAATGTTGGCCATGCAAGCCCTTGTCTCATTATCAAAAGGAAGCTGGGGAAAAAATCAGCACAAAAACTTGTCCTCTATGGCAGAGGTTATTTAGAGGGGTTAACGGCTAGGGACTTTTTTTTAGTGGTCCGAGCCCTACTAGACACATTAAATTCAACCAATCCAAATGACATTTGGGAGGCATGTGACCTGTCCACTTACCATTTCATGTTAGCCTATCTGAGCTACTTCCATCAAATATGTCTCGGAATATGAACCATTAACTACATCTACCCCCATCTTTCTTCACAATACACATGTATTCACTATAGTGTGAGGTGCCTTATGGCATTGCCTAAACCAAGAAAACTCCTGTCACTGAGGAGCTGATCAGTCTCAAAATGGATTCTGCATACATCTGTGAATCCTATACCTAAATAGAAATATCCCTAAACTGTTTCTGGATTTTTCAATAAATTTTTAAAAAAGATGCAAAAAAATTCAGATTTTGGGGATTTTTATGGTAAATATGATATTTCAGTGGAAAAACTAAAAATGTGTACCTGTCAAATTCTGGTCTGTATGAAAGGGGGACATCTAATACACAAATAAATGCCAGGCAGTGGCAAAAAAAATAAATAGCAAGACCCTGATGTCACTTCTGCATACCATAATACACATAATCATGTGTATCCATTAGGGTGATACGTGCAATACATTACTGTGATCAGCCTATGATGAAAGGTGTCAGATCAATTGACACACACTTTTGTCATAGAGACAGATAGTATATAAACTTTACCAATTACATGGCTATCTCATCACATCTCTAAAACATCACCAGATCAGCATGCGAAACTCGAAGAAACGGAAGCGAGTTAAGAAAGGAAAGCGAGGGAGCTTGGTCACCCGGTTCAAATTGGGTCATAAATTACTTCCCCAAAAAGTCTGCCATGCACAGGAGACACCCTCAACTTCAGGCATCATAAAAAACTCTGAAGAGGTGGAAACAACTAAACAGAATGAGCCAAAATCAGCATGGCACCCCAGGTATGACAGAGAGGAATTCAGCAAAGTCACCAGAGTTGGTTATGATGGATGAGGAAGGAAGGTCTGGGAAGGCAAAACTATTACATCCGAAGGAGTCGAAGAAGCCGGATTTAGCAGAAAAGTATGCAAAAGGCTCCAGCAGAGCAGGGGAGGATAGGTCTGAGACTGTTGCATGCTGGGAAACTGCAAGATATGTGAAATAAGGCAAAACAGGACCACGCCACCATTACACCTACCTGCCCACTTCCACAATTTGCCGTCAGTGAGGTGAAAAGAGGATTATGCTGGAAACAAACTTATGCAGGGGACATAACTGAAATAGTACAAAGACTACCTAAGGTGTTGGAGTGAGTGAGTGAGTGAGTGAATAGGGTTTAACGTCGCTTTCAACATTAAGGTGTTGGATGCAACAATTGACTGTTATAATGGAAACTGTGGAAGTTGTAGAAGGCATGCTATAGTTTGTGGTGGAGGGGTTAATACTAGTTGGTGGAAGAAATCTAGAAGTCTGAGTGCAAACAACATCAAGTGGTTAAATTTGGATGACAATGACAGAATACTGGTGCGAAAAATATTGAATATGAAATTGCATGCAGCAGCCAGCCCTTGAAACCAAATTTCAAACACATGTAAGTCAGAAGGAACAAACAGGGCATTCTGTGCCTCAGTGTCAAAAAATATGAACTTTCCTACCAATGCGGCAGCGAGAGCTGGAACCACAGTCTTAAGACTGAATCTCGGTGAAGGAACATCACAGCATAAGAAACTTGAAGCACTCCCTGCACCCCTAGAAACTCAGCTCATCTGCCTGCAAAAACCTACAACAAAACAAAAGCAATGCGATTATGAAAGATCATATAAACAGAGGCCAGAGGTTAAAAGAAGAAAAATCTACCATAAAGCAATTAAACTTAAATACTATATAAAAGCTAAGAAAGCTAACCGATGCGGATAAGGCAAAAGAAAGAAGAGAAGGCTACAAGAAAAGACACATGCCTGACTTTGAGAAAGACCACATTATAAAGAACAAGAGTTGTCTCCCCTGATGTGTTGGACGACTCACCTGTTAATGCGTGAATTCAGGTGTGCCCCTGAACAAACAATTTGGATACTGTTTACCCAAAAATACATGGCCTGAACATTTCTCCATGGCCCTACACCTCTGTCTCTGATTATTAACAAAACTGACTTCTGCACTCAGGTGTGCAATATTGTGACAACTTGACTGATGACATAAGTGGCTTATGTCACTGGTGAATTCTTCTAAATTTATATTATGATGCAGAATAAATTTCAAACGATGAACGTGAATTATTCTCCATGTTTTCTTTCCAAAAGGCTGGATATTAATCACTCCATAATGGGGTGGCTGCTTCTTCTGCACCCCAGTCCACAGTAAACATGCTCCATTCGAGCCTAATTGGCTATTATAATTAATTTTTTCGAAATATTTTGCTCTTCATGTGGTATACAACTCCGCCATCTTTATCACTAAACTATGAAATTGACATCAGTGAGAGATTGACATCCAGCCTCCTTGTATGACTTACCTGAACCGGTGACATATGTATTCTGTGTTTACGCTTTTAGGGCTCGGACCACTATTAAATTTACATTGACGGCCATGTTAACGAAACTGCACCTGGCTGATTTATTAATTATTTTTTGACTTCCATCTCCTGGCAGTTTGTAGTTCCATTCAAGTCCTGCATCGCCATCTACTTCTTGGCGGGGGTCGCCCATCAAAATTTCGAACCAGAGCGTCCTGTTGGCAAGCACTGTACTTCCGGCGAATAACTTACCTCCAAAAAGCAGAGTCTACGCACCTGCATATAGTGCCTCAGACTGGCATGAATTATGCAGTGAATTCAAAATAAAAGTCACAACTCAAAAGGGCACTTGTCATGCTTAATGTTGGCCATGCAAGCCCTTGTCTCATTATCAAAAGGAAGCTGGGGAAAAAATCAGCACAAAAACTTGTCCTCTATGGCAGAGGTTATTTAGAGGGGTTAACGGCTAGGGACTTTTTTTTAGTGGTCCGAGCCCTATGTGAGACGTGGCATTGGTATGAAGTAAAGCCAAGAAACGCAAGTGCTGCGTGGATTGAAATCCATATTAGAGAATCACTTCAAGCCCGTATGTAAGGTAAGTTATGAACTAAATTGATATCCCCCCCCCAATTATTTTATTCATTAATTTATCAGGCCCAAATGCTCGTCTTGGGCTGGCACATATGCAAACTTTATCAGTGTTCATGATTCATCGATTTGCTGCCACGACAACATACACGTGGAGATCACTGTGGCCGCCTCGACAAAGCCCTAAATCGCCGAACGAAACTGTTGGATGTTTCGGAGAGAGATGGAAAGTGCAAGACCATACAAGCACGCTTCGAAATCTGAAATTATGTATATGAAACCAGGATTAGAGAATGGATTCTAAAAAATCGTACTCCGCACTCTGTGTTTCTACTCCCGTCTTATACAGAGTGTGTGAGTTTTTAGCTATTTCCGAGAAATATCAGATCCCTCGGAATATCGAGTCTGAATGCAGCCTTGACTCAGAAACTCTAGTTGTGATAGGTGAATTCTTTCCTGTCCGATGTTTTCGGGCAAAATGCAGCCTACACAGTTATAACGACTTAACGACTTAATCCACCAATGAAATTCCGTCTTACTTCTGCAGCTTTTATTTTGTAACTGACAACTGCCCTCAAAACAGCGTTTAGATATGAAGTCTGATAATGCCACTGAAGTAATAAACTTTGGATAAATTGGAGAGATATGTAGGCTATAGAGGTGGGAAAAGTTGACGACGTCTGCCGACTAAAAGGCAACCCTATGACTCTATGCCCAAACCTGCCAATTCACATGGCTTCTCTGTGTTGGTCCGATAATATCGCCAAAATTGTTTTGCTCGCCACCCTCCATTACAGATAATTGAGGAGCTTGTAGCGTTGGCTCGGGCGGTATGGCGGCTCACTTCAAAGAATTAAAAATGGGTCAGACATGCTGATAATTGTATAGGTAGCCGTAGTCCACTCCTAAACAGCCAAGCGAAAAAATGTGAAATGCAGACGGATTTTACTAACACCTATTCAGGCACGGTGGAGCCGGGGGAGAGGGGTGGGATGGGTTGAGGGGCTAAACACTGGATTATAGTTTTGATGATTTTTCGCAGAGAATAACACATGTGATACAAGTGCCGTAATCCTACTATCATAATGCACCACAACACAGCGTTTGCATGCGTAAATTCGACACTTTCTGGGAGAGCCGTTCATAGATTGAACAAGACTGAACTTATGGAGTTTTACATCCAGTTATGAAAAATGGAGAGACCCATGCAATCAAAAACATGAGAGTGGGAACTGAGCTCCGGATCGAGCAACGGTTTAATGTTCATTCAAAACAAACAGAAAATATACCGTCAAAATGCATCAAAACAAAATAAATCGAACATAATGTATGTAGATTAACTTTCACTTTTGTTTCGCATAAGCACGCATCGATATTGAAAAGTATCAGACCTTATGCCCCCATTTGACATTCTGGTAAAACACATACAAATCAGGACTAACACTTCACACGTGGAGCGCTCGTAGCCATAATGTTTGCATATTCAACATCGAAATATAGTACGCTCACAAACCACATAAATAGATGTCTGTTTAATATATCAATAGATACTCTGATTACATAATCCACATTCGTTTATTTTACATATAATTTCAAGATATTATTTCTACGTGAAATTCCAGGGTTCGCTGATCTCTCTCTCATTTTTTTTACAGGTCTAATGGGGGGGGCGGGACCCCCTGACCCCCACCCCCCGTAGATCTGCCCTTGATAGTGCCTATCTAAACGCTGTTTCACCGGGGAGTTGTCGGCTAACAAAATAAAAGCGGCAGAAGTAAGACGGAATTTCATTGGTGGATTAAGTCGTTATAACGACTTAATAAGTCGTTCTAACAACTTAATGCTGCAATTTCATTGGTCAATTAAGTCGTTATAACGACATAATAAAAAAATAAAAATATTTTTTTTTTTTTTAAGTCGTTATAACGTTATATCCCTTTTACGGCTCCGTAGAAAGTACACATTGAAAGATTATTCATTTACATGAATATTTGTACAGGCTCAGACATTTTGTTGATGTAGGCCTAACGTGTTTGCAGGGAGGGCGCTTCGGAACGTAACGTCCGTTCAATGAGGAGGCATTGTATATGTTTTATTGTAATATTGTTTAAGAATTACTGAGATTACTGCATGGTTCTTTATTGTTATTATATTTTTTTAGCCCACCATGGTGGGCTGTTGATGGTGGGCTGTTCAAATCACTTTTCGTCCGTGATCCGTCCGTCCATCGTCCGTCGTCAGTCCGTCCGTAAACAATTATTGTTATCATGATTTCTCAGGAACTGGTGCTTGGATCTTTATCAAATTTGGTACACTGGTTCCCCTTGGGGTCTAGTTGTGCAAGATACCTTTTTTGGTCCGATTCGAAAATCCAATATGGCCACAGCCGGCCATCTTGGATTTCCCCATGAAACTTTGTTATGGCGATTTCTCAGGAACTACTGCATGGATCTTTCTCAAATTTGGTATTCAGGTTCCCCTTGGGATCTAGTTGTGCAAGATACCTTTCCTGGTCCTATTCGAAAACCCAATATGGCCTCCAAGCGACCATCTTGGATTTCCCCATGAAACTTTGTTATCGCGATTTCTCAATAACTGCTGCATGGATCTTTCTCAAATTTGGTACACAGGTTCCCCATGGGGTATAGTTGTGCAGGATACCTTTTCTGGTCCGATTCGAAAATCCAATATGGCCACCGGGCGACCATCTTGGATTTCCCCATGAAACTTTGTTATCGCAATTTCTCAGGAACTACCGCATGAATCATTCTCAAATTTGGTACACAGGTTTCCTCTTGGGGTCTAGCTTTGCAAGATACCTTTTCTGGTCCGATTCAAAAATCCAATAGGGCCACCAGGCGGCCATCTTCGATTTCCCCAGGAAACTTTGTTATCGCGATTTCTCAGGAACTACTGCATGGATCTTTCTCAAATTTGGTATACAGGTTCCCCTTGGGATCTAGTTGTGCAAGATATCTTTCCTGGTCCTATTCGAAAATCCAATATGGCCTCCAAGCGACCATCTTGGATTTCCCCATAAAACTTTATCGCGATTTCTCAAGAGCTGCAGCATGGGTCTTTCTCAAATTTGGTACACAGGTTCCTCATGGGGTATAGTTGTGCAAGATACCTTTACTGGTCCGATTGGAAAATCCAATATGGCCCCCGGGCGACCATCTTGGATTTCCCCTTGAAACTTTATCGCAATTTCTCAGGAACTACCGCATGGATCTTTCTCAAATTTGGTACACAGGTTTCCCCCTGGGGTCTAGTTGTGCAAGATAACTTTTTTGGTTCGATTGAAAAATCCAATATGGCCACAGGCGGCCATCTTGGATTTCCCCATGAAACTTTGTTCTCGCGATTTCTCAGGAACTACTGCATGGATATTTCTCAAATTGGTACATAGGTTCCCCTTGGGGTCTAGTTGTGCAAGACACCTTTTCTGGTACGATTCGAAAATGCGATATGGCTACCAGACGGCCATCGTGGATTTCCTCATGAAAATTTGTTATCGTGATTTCTCAGGAAGTACTGCATGGATCTTTCTCCAATTTTGTACACAGGGCAGGCAGCCATATTGGATTTTCGAATCGGATCAAAAAAGGTATCTTGCACAACTAGACCCGAGGGGGAACACAAGAGTCGGCGGATCAAACGGTGGGGCATATTCTATATATTGAGTATAGAGAATATCCATACCTTCACCTCCTATATCAAGTTCAGATGATTCCGAATTAAAATGTATTTCTTCAAATTTTAAATCAGTTTACTTTAGTCCATGCCGTTGCAAGTGAACTGCTCCACCGTTTCTTCTGCCGACGGGTCGGCTACACGAAGGGATGTCACTGTTGTGACGCAACGCCACAACTCGACATTGTAGACTACCGGTACTGCGTGTTTCGATCCAACATAAATAATCAGGATCTAGACATTTTCAAATTTTCAACATTACTGTAGGGACCGGATCCCTTCAGTATTAAGTTGTGTACCGGTAGCATCTTACTATTTAGAGCGTGGTATCTTAAAAGAGATATCTCAAACTAGCCCAGTATACGTAAGCAGAACAGAATTAGCATTCGTTCCTAATTATAAAATCTTAGGTACGTATGTTTCATAGCTCATGCCAAATTGTCAAAGAGATTTGTCTTCGCTTCCAGTACCCAATGATGACATGTGCAAAAAAAAAAAATACTACAAAACGAAGACGAAAGATCCTCCGGACATTCTCTTTCAGACTAACTTTACTCATTTCACTTGTACTATAACAACCGACATCAAGTACAGTTTCTAGAAATCTTGAAACTCCTGAAACTTATAAAGATAATTTCTTGGTGTTTTCCAGTGTCCCTTTTTCGATCTTCTTCGCTCAAATTCGAAATTCTGCAAACAAAATTGCAAATCAATCGTTTGTTCTTAGTAACAATGGACAAAACGATCCTCTTGTCATTCATTAGCTTATAATTATCGGACAATGGTGGGCGCCAAGATCCTTCAGGATCTCTCGTTAGGAACAGGCCTACTCCAAATACCACAATAAAACACTTCACAACCTCACGTTGAGTGAAACTTGCAAATATACAACAGAACGTTCGTGCACAATGTAAGTATATCCATCGAGATCTCGATCATTTGAGGGAGGATGCTAATTGTCGTGATAATCTGTATGTGACGGACGTGAGAGAGTGGGGAATATCCGCCATTTTGCATTACATATGATACCATAGTTTTATGGTTACAACAGACTTTCTCTAGGTAATCCAGGCGAGACGCATTATCTTGAGTTAAATACAAGTCTGAATTTGAATTCTTCGTGGTTTGGTGGTTTTCTGTCTTTCACATGTCAATTCCATCCGCCGGTTGTACTCTTTACTCGCCCAGGATAACGTAACTTCTTTTTTTCTTTTTTTCTTCTTATTTTTTTGTCATGACTACGTCAGCCAGTACTGGCTAAGTCCTCTTCTTCTCCTCTGCTCCTTCTCTTTCTCATCCCAAGTCTCATCTTATTTAGTGCCTTAACTTTCCAACGAATTGACATATTTCTCTCAAATTTGACCAGGATAACTATGGCGTCACGTAGATATCGCAAACCAAAATGGAAAATCAGTAAATCATCGAAATTCATATCTTGTTGGAGCGGAAACATCGGTGAGAGTCGATATGCCAAGTACGAAAATATCAAAGGTCAAATAGATCAAAGGTCAGTATTTGTGGAACCCCCAAAACAGGAAATTATCATTGAAAACATTGCACTATTACTCTGGTTCAAGCATGTAGATTGTGACTAACCGCCAGGAATACCTAAAGCTGATGGCAAACAAGAAATCTTTTGAGGTCAAAAGATCAAATGCCAAGGCCTTTGGGAATACAAGAAATCAGAACACCACTGAAAATCGTCACGTTTTAGTGGATTTATGCATTACTGGGAAGCGATGGGTCAGGTACCAGGATTGATGTTAAAAGGTCAATGATCAAGGTCACTGACAAATAGCAACTCGCTCCAACACGTAAGACTCAAGATTTCGTTTTAGTGGCGTAGCCCATAGTGCCGATTAGGCTCTCATTTAATATGTTGCCGTTTATGACAGTCAGGCATATTAAACAAGAAATATCTTTAAAAAAAAAAATTCAGTTCGCCATTTCCTTTTACTTTTTAGTTTACTGATGATCTAAAATATCCACGCGACTTCTGTTGTATATGGTGGGCCCGGATGTGAAGTTTGATCCCCATTGACCCGACATTTGTACTTTAAATAGAAATCGTATCTGTAATGTCAAGACCTTTAAAGCGGATATCACAGTTTGTGTGAACTAATCTACAGACACTAAATGGCTATATGAAACACTATATGAAAACTAGAAATCATGTCTAGTTGTTCAGTTTTGATGTCGCACGTTTCAACATGAGCAGTGTGACTAACGTCACAGGACCTACGAAGTAGAGTAGGCATTAGGACTCGGAACGCGAACTGAACTCTTGGAAATCCCCGCCCCCAGTTAGAATCCTGCCTATATTAAGATGGGCACCGCCCAAGTCAGAATCGCCAGTGATTTTCATCAAAAATCACCAGAAATTTTCATCAAAAGTAGGTCAGCTCAAGACTTGTTGGTAACAATCTCCTAATGCGCCTTCATTCCAAAAATAAATAACGATCGCCGATTTAATTTCACAATTTGTTAACTAAAGGAAACAGATTGAATAATAAAAAAGTTCAGTAGATTTCAAGCTTTACGTGTGAAAATATATCGATCTCTTTAATGGTTTTCAGTGCCCTTGTCCAGGTTCAAAACAACTTTTTGAATCGCATTATTTTCCCAACAATACAACAAATTTTTATATATAGTACTATAGTAGAAATGTAGCATTTATGTAGTTTACGGTAATTCAACTCAACCAACACCTTCTCTGCACAAGATAATGATTTCATGCCATTCTCCTGAGCATAACCGGTACAAAGACGAATAAATAGCGTCTACTTACTTTATCTAGTTAAATTCTACCCGAAGAAAATAAATTAAGACCCTTTAAACATGCCGTCATGGCTTTGTTTCCCCCTCAGTAAACTTTTATCGTTGTTGCTCACGCAGACTATTCTGAAGGATGATGCCACATCTTTCTTCTGCTGGGTTATTTAATTGGTTGATGTAGTATATTTCACCACGAGTGCGTAACTGTAACTTGACCTGAACTTGAGCCTGATGAAATGTGAGGAAATATCTGTGAGGAAATGTTTCAAGGATGTGAAATAGGATACACGTTAAAGGCCACAGTTTACATATATCTAGATAACAATATACTGAATTGTGTGTAGGCTGGCAAGTTGGTAATAGCAGTGTAGAAAAATGCACTAACAAATGATGGAAAATTAGCATTTCCTATTTCATTATCCCATCACGTTTTGTACTGTGTTATATATACAGTGAAACATACAGCCAAGGGTTCCCGATGGGCATGACAGTGCACTCGCTGAGCTATCAATAAATAGAAAGAAAAAAAATTATAAATCAAATTTTCAGCAGAATTCGATCAGCTCAGAACTTGTTGGTAACAATGCCCTAATGCACGTTCGTGCCAAAAATCAAGGTTCTAATGTCGATGGTTCTCCTTATTTTGCCGACGAAAGGACTCGGATGGACTGACTCACTCACTCACTCACTCATTACCGGACAATTTGCGATCTGTAGCCTACTTCGTAGGAATATCGTCATATGTATACATTCATTGTGCAGTTATGAAACATGTAATATGAACGTTTCAGGACAGCGATGTTACATGATGACGTGGAGCTTTTATCGGTTCTTATGGTTTCGGGTCCTTGATGTCAAAGTATGCCTTTAAAGTTTTTGCTGCTATAGTTCCTGTATACTCGAAAATGTACATGACAACCGACATTTCTACATCAACATTTCGTTTATATCAATTGCATATTGGGTCAATAGATATATGTGCCACACAAGTGTTAAACTTCGGTTTCTTCAGTACATCATGGGACATTTTCATAATCGTCGATGTTTCATTCCCATGGTGGACTGCGCACTTCGAGTAACTTTAGCCCACGATAATGTTGTATGTCTAGATGACAGCAAAAAAACAAAATCAATAAAAAATTTTTAAAAAAACAAGAAAAAAACAAGAAAAACCCCACACAAAACCCCCAAAACGTTTCAGGATAATTCATTAGATGTGTATCAATCCCCCTTTTATTCTTCTCTACCTGTTTCAATGGCTTATGTAAATGGATCACAGCCTAAATGTATGATGGCCGAGAAGGGACATCGCTGTATTGTGTTAATGAATCTGGACCGACACACGATGCGAAGTCGCGAAGCCACGATGCGAAGTCGCGAAGCCACGATGCGAAGCGCGAAGTCACGATGCGAAAGCCAAACAAAGCATTGCAAAGCCTGGAAGCGAAGCGCGAAGTCACGATGCGAAATCAAAACAAAGCAGATGCGAAATCAAAACATGAAGCGCGAAGTTACGGCACCTAACTTCGCATCGTGGCTTCGCCACTTCGCATCGTGACTTCGCGCTTCGCTTCCAGGCTTTGCAATGCTTTGTTTTGATTTCGCATCGTGACTTCGCGACTTCGCATCGTGGCTTCGCCACTTCGCATCGTGACTTCGCGCTTCGCTTCCAGGCTTTGCAATGCTTTGTTTTGATTTCGCATCGTGACTTCGCGCTTCGCATCGTGACTTCGCGCTTCGCATCGTGGCTTCGCGACTTCGCATCCTGCCTTCGTGTGATTCATAACACAATACAGCGATGTCCCTTCTCGGCCATCATATAAATGCCCACTTTCACAAGTGGTTGTGTATACTGTTGATCTCCTGAAACAAGAGCGATAACTTTTGCTGTACCTGTCTTCGCGCAGGCGCCCTTTCAAATTGTCAAGAGGGTGATTCAGACAACACTCTGCTTGCGCGCAACGTACAGTTGTGGACGTATTGATTGAAACCTTGGAGAGTGGACGTACACATACCTTTCCTGACGTTGATCAGAAAGGACTCTGATATTCAGTCCTCAAATCAATGAAAGAACTTCGTGGAGGCACAGAAACTTCAATCTGAATGTTTGAGATGACGGAAATAGAGAACTGATGATGAGTAATATGAGAATATATGAATGAAAGAGGAAGAGTTACTTTCCTTTATAATATTCCAAATATAGTTACCTCCCCTGTTGTGACGTCACCTGTCTGTTTTATCGTTTGAAAGGAACGAAACTTTTGGATCCAAAATTTTCGACCATTTATTTGCTTCTTGACACCTCCGACAAGTAAGGACTTCACAAGTCCAATCGTTCTAGTACGTGAAGAACGTCGAAGAATACTCTCATGGACAGATACCAATGGGGGTGACGATGTACCGCGCTTCACAGTAGGGTTGTGGGGAGAACCATCCATGGACATATCACGCTGGGGAGGGACGCTCAAAGATCTTGCCCATGTGCTGATTTCAGTGAGTGTTCTAGGATGGTCCAGAATCTAAACTGAAACCGGAAGTGAACAGTCGCACGTGGTCTTCATGTCTTCTGACACTACGTCTATCAGTCAGTTTCACCGTAATACACGGACCGTATCTCTCTAGGACGGTCATTCCTAGCTACTTTGTACCTCACCCGAGACACGATGTCCTGCATCGAGAAGTCGTTCCTTGATGTGAGTGTGATGCCAAGACTTGTGCTTTAGAATAGGTTAACCAAAAGATTATACTGTGAAGTCATGTGACTCTGTCAGTATGTCGGCACCTCTTCCCACTTCCCTTATATGCGTTGTAACTGTTTCGCCTGTTTCGCGTAGGCTATTTTTACAGCCTTATCCTGCCTCTGACAGATCAAGATGGGTCTTCAACTTTCGTCCGATGAACAGCTCTGATGGAAATTTCCCGGTTGGTGAATGATAACACGATAATTGAAAGGAATCGTATAACTTTCAATTCGATACTACCATGATCCAATTTCTTCATCGCCTTCTTGAATGTTTGCACAGAACGTTCAGCCAACCCATTATATACAAGATGGTAAGGGGCTGAGAGAAGGCAAGTTATTGTGTTGACTCGTACAGATTCCTGGAATTCAGTGCTAGTAATTCCTTCACTCGACTTGCAGTAAATGACTCAACTCTTCATAATAGCTTTCTATATAATTTAATTGCTCGTGAGGTTAATATAGAGCACCGATTGTCATTAATAAATACATGCTGTGAGAGAGACAACCGGTGCAATGACAATACATATTCGTAAACCATTTCTGACAGAAAACATATATACAGGTCCTGTAAATTAGTACGGTCAAACACCAGAAGCAGGACTAACCAAGCAATGACATACATACAACTTTACAAGTACATGCATGCACACATATGACCAAGACACATTATTTTAGACACATGTAGCATGAATTGTTCCAAGACATATTTACATGTACATATTAATAGCAATAAAATAGAACCTGAATGTTGATTATAACATGGCATACATGATGTTGCTGAATTTCAGCGCCCAACCGAAGGCCTAAAAAAAAAAATTATAATAATAATTGAACATAGACAAACAAAATCAAAAATATAGCCGCAAGCGGCAATGTAGGGGGCCAAGATGCAGTCCAGACAAGATATATTTAGGGATGAAGAGGCATTGATCACTTCAACTGTAACCTCTCTAGACTTATTTTAAAAGAAGTCGGCCCATCGATCATGTGTAGGAAGTTTCGCGCTGATCAGTTCAGCGGTTCAAGTGAAGAAGATCTTAGAGTGTTTTAGGGAAAATCCAAGATGGCCGCCGAACATTTCGACCAATCGGCTTCTTCTTTGGATATGCATTAGATCTAATAGCCTCAACCACCACGAATCCGCCATATTCTGCATTGGCAAGTCCCATAACATACATATAGTCACTTCCGCTATCGAAATCTGTTGCTTGAAAATCCGATAATTGACCAATTTGGGTGAACTTCGATTGAGAATAGCGGGAAAACTATTGAAGCTAGGTGGAAACGGTTCACATATTTCCAAAAGAGCTGCTCCTGGACAATATAATGCAACAAACTGCAAGGTTGTACCACCCATAGTTCCAGAGTTCTAGCCTGTACAAGATGAGTCCCGTTTTTGACAAAATTCAAGATGGCGGCCAAATCACGTGACCTAGTTGCAAAATTTTCGCATATTCGTGATCGCCATACCGCAATGCATATATGTAGTCACTTTCCCAATCCAAATCCGTTATTTGAAAATCCGACAATTTTGATTGGTCGACGGCGGCCATTTTGTTCAACGTACAAAGTTGCTAAGACTTGTTTTGAGAGACCCTGATCCATCGATGATGTGTACCAAGTTTCGCGTTAATCGGTTCAGCGGTTCAGGGCAAGAAGATTTTCAAAGGTTTTCAGCTGAATCCAAGATGGCCGCCAAAGCTTTTGGCCAATCGGCTTCATTGGAGGATATGCATCAGTTCCCATCAGGGCTAATCACCTTGTGTAGTTTCAGCGACATCGGTGTATCGGTGTTCACTGTATGGATGTGACAAAATCCGGCGGAAGAAGAAGAATAATACCAAAAACAAAAGGTGACCAGCCATACTGGCTTGGTCCCCTAACTACAAAGAAATAGCCCGTTCCCGACTTAGCCTGTATAAAGGTATAGTGTAACCTCATAAACGGATAGTAAATTAGTACGGTCAAACACCAGAAGCAGGACTAACCAAGCAATGACATACATACAACTTTACAAGTACATGCATGCACACATATGACCAAGACACATTAATTTTATACATGTAGCAGGAATTGTTCCAAGACATATTTACATGTACATATTAATAGCAATAAAATAGAATCTGAATGTTGATTATAACATGGCATACATGCTGTTACTGAATTTCAGCGCCCGTATTAAATTAACATATTTATTGGGCGGGTGGGTAGGGTGAAAAATAAAACAAATTTGAGCACAAACAAGGTACCACCCTTACAATCGTAGCAAAAATTCAAAAAGTGATTCACACTTGACTGACCCCGGTTCATTTAACTGCCGATTGTAAGGTGAACAGTTGAACAATTGACCTCACGGGCAATGAAACATATAGCTATTTACCGCCAAGTTTTATATTTAACTTGAAGCAAGCCGTCTTTCCAGGTAATCCAATTTCACCAAGCCGAAATAGCACTGCTTATGGTGAGTGAGCAATTATACAATTTGGAGGTAAACCAAATTAACACAATTGATCCATTATCAGTTACTAACGTTGTGGGTAATCCAAGTCTACTTTATTTCTCCATTTCTGTGTTGATATTAGTATCTCTTCTTGATTTCAGATATACACTGGATGACTTTGTCTAGGATCTGTGGAATCAACTCCAGCTCCGACGATTGATGATTCCAGTAAATTGTGTAACGACGTTATCAACTAAGATCATTATAATAACAGATTAACAAGGTAACAATGCTTCTTTAAGAGGACACTCCCAGAATTCGATCATGGAAAAAAGCAAACAAATCGACATACCTGACAATTTTGTCACAGAGTATACAGTACAAAGCGAGACGACAAAAGCGGAAGATATTGCATCGGAGGAAACCATTTCGATGAGGATCTTGATGGAACCCCAAGAACGTATCAACGCATCTGATACCGACATGGCCAACTCGATAATGTCACAAGGTCATGAACCCAAATATCCCAAAACTAAGAATGACGATCACGGAGGAGAGATTTTATTGGACAGCGGAACGGAATCAGACTTAGAGAATAGTTTATCAGTGGATAATACAGTAGAACTTCCGGATGAATCGCTGATATCTGAGACTGGCAAAAGACCACCTGGTAGACCTCCCAAAACTGGGAAGGATGGTCACGAAGGAGAGACGTCATTGGATATGGAAACGAAATCCAACTTTGACAAGAATCTTTCACTGAAAAATGCATTTGAGTCTCCAAATGAGCCTTCGAAAACTGAGACGGTTAAGAAACCACGTGGTAGACCTCCCAAAGCTAGGAAAAACGACAAGGAGGGAGACACTTCATTGGATGTAGGACCCGATTTGGATAAAAGTTCCGACAGAGAAAATACAGTGAATTCCCCAAATGAGCCTCCGAAATCTGAGACTGGTAAGAAACCACGTGGTAGACCTCCTAAAACTAGGAAGGACGATGACGAGGGAGACACTTCATGGAATGATGGAATAGAACCCGACTTGCATAAAAGTTCCTCCGCCGAAAATGCAGTGAATTTCCCAAATGAGCCTGCGAAAACTGAGACGGTTAAGAAACCACGTGGTAGACCTCCCAAAGCTAGGAAGGATGATAACGAGGGAGACACTTCATTGGATGTAGGAATTGAACCCGACTTAGATGTAAGTCTATACGGGGAAAATACAAAGAATCCACCAAATGAGCCTCCGAAATCTGAGACCGGTAAGAAACGACGAGGTAGACCTCCCAAAACTAGGATAGACGATTACGGGAGAGACACTTCATTGAATGGAGGAAAAGAACCCGACTTGCATAAAAGTTCCTCCGCCGAAAATGCAGTGAATTTCCCAAATGAGCCTGCGAAAACTGAGACGGTTAAGAAACCACGTGGTAGACCTCCCAAAGCTAGGAAGGATGATAACGAGGGAGACACTTCATTGGATGTAGGAATTGAACCCGACTTGGATGTAAGTCTATACGGGGAAAATACAAAGAATCCACCAAATGAGCCTCCGAAATCTGAGACCGGTAAGAAACGACGAGGTAGACCTCCCAAAACTAGGATAGACGATAACGGGAGAGACACTTCATTGAATGGAGGAAAAGAACCCGACTTGCATAAATGGTCCTCCGCCGAAACTGCAGTGAATCCCCCAAATGAGCCTGCGAAAACTGAGACGGTTAAGAAACCACGTGGTAGACCTCCCAAAGCTAGGAAGGACGATAACGAGGGAAACACTGCATTGGATATAGAGCCCGACTTGGATAAACATTTCTTCGTGGAAAATGCTGTGAATTCTCAAAATGAGTCTCCGAAATCTGAGACTGTTGAAAAACCACGTGGTAGACCTCCCAAAAGTAGAAAGGACGATAAAGAGGGAGACACTTCATTGGATGTAGGAATTGAACCCGACTTGGATGTAAGTCTATACGGGGAAAATACAGGGAATCCCCCAAATGAGCCTCCGAAATCTGAGACTGGTAAGAAACGACGTGGTAGACCTCCCAAAACTAGGATAGACGATAACGAGAGAGACACTTCATTGAATGGAGGAATAGAACCCGACTTGTATAAAAGGTCCTCCGCCGAAAATGCAGTGAATCCCCCAAATGAGCCTCCGAAAACTGAGACGGTTAAGAAACCACGTGGTAGACCTCCCAAAGCTAGGAAGGACGATAACGAGGGAAACACTTCATTGGATGTAGAGCTCGACTTGGATAAACGTTTCTCCGTGGAAAATGCAGTGAATTCCCCAAATGAGTCTTCGAAATCTGAGACCGGTACGAAACCACGTGGTAGACCTCCCAAAGCTAGAAAGGAAAATAACGAGGGAGACACTTCATTGGATGTAGGAATTGAACTCGACTCAGATGAAAGTCCATACGGAGAAGATATAGGGAATCCCCCAAATGAGCCTCCGAAATCTGAGACTGGTAAGAAACCACGTGGTAGACCTCCCAAAACTAGGATAGACGATAATGAGGGAGACACTCATTTGAGTGTAGGAATAGAACCCGACTTGGATAGAAGTTTCTCCGGGGGAAATGCAGTGAATTCCCCAGATGAACCTCCGAAATCCGAGACCGGTAAAAAACCACGTGGTAGACCTCCCAAAACTAGGAAGGACGATAACGAGGGAGATTCTTCATTGGACGTAGAGCCTGACTTGGATAAATGTTTCTCCGTGGAAAATGCAGTGAATTCCCCAAATGAGCCTCCGAAATCTGAGACCGTTAAAAAACCACGTGGTAGACCTCCCAAAGTTAGGAAGGACGATATCGAGGGAGACCCTTCATTGCATGTAGAAATACAACCCGACTTGGATAAAAGTTCCTACGGGGAAAATCCAGCGATTTCCCCAAATGAGCCTCCGATATCTGAGACCCGTAAGAAACCACGTGGTAGACCTCCCAAAGTTAGGACGGACGATAACGAGGGAGAGACTTCATTGGAGTTAGGAATACAACCTGACCTGGATAAAAGTTCCTGCTGGGAAAATATAGTGAAGCCCCAAAATGAGCCCCCGGAATCTGAAGCCGGTGAAAGGTCTCGTGGTAGACCTTCCAAAGCCAGGAAGGACGATACAGGGGTGGATACATCATTGGATAGCGGAATGGAATCGGACTTGGACAAGAGTTTGGAAAATAAGGTTGAATCCTCAAATGAGCCTCCGAAATCTGGGACATATAAAAAGCCACGAGGCAGACCTCCAAAAACTGGGAAAGACAATCGAGGGGTACAGTTTTCTTCAGATATTGGAAAGGAATCCGATTTGGGCAAGAAGCCCTTCGTAGGAAATACAGTTGAATCCCCAAATGAGCAACCGAAATCGGAGACCTTTGAAAATCTCTGTGGTAGGCCTTCCAAAACTGAGATGGACGAACCAGTGGTCGCAACACCAAAATCAGAATCGCACTTCGACATGAGTTCCTCCTTGGACCATGCTGCTGAACAGGCAAAGACTGGGATCGACTGGGATCGTCCGACAGCTGAGAAAACTGATGCATCTCAACTTCACCAACAACAATCAAAATATGGCCCCTGTCGGAAGGATGAGAAGAGCTTACAGCCCCAATCACCTGGCGAACGTGCAAAAGCTAAGCAAAATGAAAATGGGTCGATGGTCCTATACGATAGGATGCCCGTGATTCGGAAGTGCGAAAAGTGTGGCGAGGAACTAGGATGTGACAGCGTTCACGAATGTGACAGAGCAACACGGCTCGTACCTATGAGCACGGGTGGTCCAATGTATGCAGCCCATCCGGCAAAAGAGCTGGCCAAATACATACAGGATTTGAAACTAAAGAAGGACGATATACAATGGGGATCGACATTCATCAATGACCTCTGGGGTCAACTGAAGACCTTCCTGAATGAACCCGGTGGATTATTCACATGGGACATCATGCCGTCCGGATCCTACTATGAAAAACTCAAGGTAAAATATTTGGGATGTTCGTTCTGTCGTTTCTTCGTAACTAATAAATCATTTAAATATTTGTTAACTAATAATTCATATCAATATTGGTTAATTAATAATTCTTTTTAATATTTTTTTTATGTGAAAGACATTATGTACTTCTAATTTTGAGTAATAATCACCAATGGGGTTTTATAGAAGCAAGAGTGTATCACGGGATATAGTCCAGTTTTAAAGCTTTGGATTGGTCAATTCAAATTTTCAAAAATAAATTCGAAGTTTTCATTGGCCTGTGGAGAGAATTGAAGGATGAACCATGGAGCTTTAAAGCGGAATTTATCGGATAGACTGATGGATTACTGATGGACTTTGTCAAATATAATTTTATTTCAGTGGCATCCAATATCAATCGCTTTTGTGGAAGAGTTTTCAGAAATTTAAATTAACGGTTGCCAACCAGAACAGTAGCTTTTAGGTAATCAACTATGCCCTAGCACAGGCGCTAATGATTAAGAATGAATGCAACTCCGAAACTGAAATGATTTTTTTATGATAGATGAAATAGTCCATGTCCATAAGCATTAATACAAGACATACTTCTGGCATAACATTCGTTTCTGATTATTTCAAAGTAATCTGTTAGGCTTCTTTCGACGCAGTCCAACCATCCCGATTTCTGTGAATGACAAATGACCGAAAACTTAATTGACGGTAATTCTATTTCTAATTAAAGGTGTCAAAGGTCAACGAATTTGACGTAATGTTGACAACGGAAATTCCGGTGGAAATTCCAGAGTTCTCCTCCACACAGCCTGGATACTGCTCGATGGAGGTCAAGGAGAAAGAGAGGTATAAAGACTTCTTGACGGAAGGAAAATATCTTAGTCCTAAAGCCGTGAAATCCTACCTAGAGAAAAAAACTCCTGAGGTCCTACGCCAGTTACGGACACGTCAGGGATCAAATTATGGTAAGTTATGGGTTGAGATGGAAGAGGAAACTGTCCCAAGCCCCCGAATACTTCTGTATTTCGAGTAACCGCATTTCGTTTGCAATTGTTAGATCGATTTGACTGGGAGAGTTTTTAACATGGTCAATGTATATCGTACCTGACAAAATAATATTCATATAGGCATAGTATCTACACGGGTAAATAAGATTCCAAATCACTTTCTCGTGTGCATTGTTGAATCAGACACAAGACAGCCACATAAACTCCATTGACATGACCGCTCTGTGACATTAATCAGTAAAGTAGGACAGTCACTGGAGATCCGCACCTAACCATGTTTAATTTGGAACATGTTTCCAAGCTGTACCTCGCTTCTGCTGTAAGAAAACGGCTTTAATCAAACACATTATTGCCAGTGTAGGACTTCTGAGGTGAACCTTTCATACGAAAAAAGGCCGGATTTGACGCCTGTGCTTGATGTTTCGCCTGTGCTTGATGTTTCGTGTTTGCTTGATGTTTCGCCTGTGCTTGATGTTTCGCCTTTGCTTGATGCTTCGCCAGCACAGGACTTTCGGAGGGTACAATTAAGCAAAATTTATCAATATAATAAAACTGTCATTTTACAGTGATGGTTGAATCGAACAAAAGTCCCGCCATAACTCTGCGTTGCGGAGTCAAGACGCTATTTAATGAGGAACCGAGCAATGAAGTGTACGATGTCGATTTGGTACCAGCTTTCAAAATCCCACGCTGGCCCAAAGAGATTTGTCGATTGGGACCTAACTCGGAATGGCTTGATAACGAAAAGAAGCAGAAGATTATGAAAGCACCTGTCTACGTCGTGCCCAAACCAGCCCCTGACGGTAAGCTACTCTTCTGGTCCAGCAGAGCTATAGATATTACAACTTCAAATCGTAGGCAACTGTTCATTATAGCCACAATATTTGTTTTTTGTTAAATATAGGTCTGTCATTAAAATGGTGACTAATTAACAGTAATTATCGTGCTGTGACTGTGGGCGCCAGGCTTCCAATGGACAAATTTTTTACCAAAAAGATCGCCATGTAATGTGAATTTAGGCCCCAACCATACAATGACATCATCTGATTCGTTCGTTCGGAGACAATTTGAGCCTGTGAAAGGGTCATTTTCGACGGAATGATTTTCAGACTGTTTCTCACGATTGGCTGAACACTAATTCATCTGTTTTGCACAGATCTTCATATTCACTGAACCAGAGATTTAGTCCTGTCGTGATGTGATGCATACATTTGCATCTAGTTTCGATAAGGACCCTCTTACTACTCGCTAACAGAAATATAGACCAAATGCTCGCTGCTTGAGCGAGACAATCGGGAAGGATAGGTTTGGGAGTGCAAAACGCAGTCAAATCGGTTCGTATAATACAGGGTCCACATAGTGAAATTCAAATACATTCAGAATTCCGAGTCTGCTACCTAGCAAAGTGATACGGATTACTCATAGTTATGGGAAGCCATTTTATTGAGATAGGTATCCTTCCAGTTTGAAAGTTCATTTCCATGCCAGAAAGTTCAGATTGAAATAATAAAGTTTCTCTATCAGATTGTGGGAATTGATATCTCTTCAATTTGAAGGTAGAAAATGCCCTTGCTAAGGTGACTCGGCAGTATCCAAAATGACAATTTGGGTAAGTTCCGCGCAGTTAGGAAGCACATCAGTAGTGCTATGTCACTGCGTTCTGAACGTCATGGTTTCGTAACTTCATAATGCGACGCCACTTGGTGAATTTGGATTTTTTTTTCAAGACTGAAATTCATCATAAAATTATTCAGATGTTTCAAAAATAAACAAAACATTGATATCTGGCACAACATGACCATTTATACGTATTAATAGAGATTTCCAGTGGTTGAATCTCCAGGTCGATAACAGTTTGATGTAAACAATAATGGTAATAATAATTTTGGAGTAGTATACTATAGTGAAATAGTGAAATTTAGCGAAACGGCAACTTAAAAATATTCAAAAATGGCGTGAGATCGTCCAGTTGGGATGTTAAACTGAGAGCCTTTAAACTGCACATGAAGAAAATTGCATGGATTTCTTTCTGAGTGGGAGTCCCATCAACTCAAAATTATTGTTTACATCTTCCATTGTGTATTCCTTTCTGCAGAATTGGAAGCTGAAGCGAACACAGACAAGTTATGGCGAGTGTCCATGTCTGCTGCGGAAAAAGAACTACTTTTTCATGCGGATCAAGGTGCAGTCACCGTCCGGAAGTTGGTACACAAAGTAATGAAAAAGATCCTGGAGGATTCGAAAGAGGAAGCAGAGGCAAAACACTATCCCCTCATCAAGAAGATTTGTTCATATCACATTAAAACTCTGATGTTGTGGCAATTCGAAGAACACCCAAATAACTGTGTCTGGTCAAAATGTCCAGATATGGTGAGACCGCGACTGAAGCTAGCTATCAAACAGTTTAAGAATGTCTTAGAGCTCAAACGTTTACCGCATTATTTTATTCGTAGTCCGCAGCTTAATCTTCTTGCAGACGTACCCGATGAACAAATCAAAACTTTGTGTTTTCTTCTACAAGAGTTTGATAATCGATTCTGATAAGAGGTTTAGAAATGTCGTCATTCTTGTCGTTTCTAACTTCTTTTTGTGCGAACCACCAAACATAAGACAGTTCGCTGCGATTTTTCATCTACTCCTGTCCTTTGAACTCACATCAAAGCCTTAAGGAGTTGTAAGGGTGATTATTTCATTATTTTAATGGCGTCACTGAGATCTGTATTGCAGAATCATTTTCCATCAAATGACTTGATAAGGCTATTACATCATCGTTCTTGGAAATTTGTATGTAATACCGCTAAGCCTGTGCCATTCAAGATGTCCTCATGCTGAAATAAAAGCGTGGCCGAGATACAAATCATCACCGGGATCATTATGCCACCATTATACATGTAAAATATTATGTTTAATTGCATACGGAAGTTGTATAATGTTAAAAATTGTGTTTAATTGCATACGGAAGTTCTCCTCTTTTGGGACCCAATTCATTCTTATAAATAAACGTTATTCGTATTATTCAATTTTAGACTGAACAAATTTCCAACTACTCTCAGCAGGCTGTATTCCAGAGTAGTATATAAAACCCTTTTCTGTCGCAAAAATGAGGCTGAGGAGTCCGACTGACATCCGGTAACGTCACTGGCGGGTCAAAGATCACATCCGCGTCAAAGGTCACGTCCGGGTCAAAGGTCATGTCTGGTACCTGACGACCCAGCAAGAGTTACCTGCCCCTAAATAAGACCGTAAGCCTATTTCAATGTTAGTCCCAATGGGGAACCCACTCATTTGCATTGGAAAAGGGCACTGGACGTTTTGGGGTCGAGGTGGTCCAATATTGGGATCGTGGCCTGCCGTTAACTGCAGGGTGGGATAATCAATAAAATAGAAATAAAGCGGAAAACGGACTTTACATCTGGTGAGTTGTAGAAATGGAAATGTGGTTGAGAATGTGTAGTCTCCACATCAGGGGAAAAAATTCAGTTGCTCCTTAGTAGTAGAGAAAGCAGGAACCCAGTATATATGCCCTATGATGTCGCATCTTTAATATTCTCTCTTGCCCAATGGAGTCAGACTGGGAGTGGTATGTGCCTGTGAAGTAGAGGAGTAGTAGAGAAAGGGAGTTGTAGAATTGCAAAGGAGCGCGTTTGGAGAGATGGAGCCATGTTCGCTCTGGCTACCTGGTAGAATTACCTGTGCGTGCGTGTGTGGAGGAGGAGGAATGGGGTTGAGTGAGTGAGTGAGTGAATGGATATGATTTAACGTCGCTTTCAACACCATTTCATTCATATCACGACGTTTGTTTCCTATTCCTTTTCACACCCGGAAACCTCACGGGTAGGGTCATATTCCTTTCAACACCCGGGATCCCACGGATGGGGTCCTATTCCTTTTCACGCCCAGTAGTTCCACGGGTGCCCCAGTTAGTCGCCTCTTACAAGCTCTCTGAGGGGCTGAGACCTATTTTTACCATGACCTGGAGTGTGGTGGTGGTGTTTGGTGGTGTGTGGTCGTGGTGTAACCTATGCCCGGACCAGGGATATGCGTGCGATGACGTCACTTCCGACGATGACTTCACTTCCGGGGATGACGTCACTTCCGACGATGACGTTCTTTGGAAGAGGGTGTGGGACTATCGCTCAGTGAGCGGACATGGGGGCGATAACGCCTCTTCCGATGATGACGTCACTTTCATCAAGAGTAAAGGGTCAGTGGTCAAAACATGTGTATGTGATTGGATGGTTGACAATGCGTTAAGGCGTAACGACAGGGCGCTAAGGCGTTATAATATAAGGCGTTAAGGCGTTGATACGGGCGTTAAGATAGGGCGTAAGGGTTGAGATAAGGCGTTAATGCATTGATTAGGCGTTAAGATGGGGCGTTAATGCGTAACGACCAGCGTTGACGGGCGTCGTTACATTTTTAGGAATTAGTGTCAATTCCGTGGGATATCTGAACCCATCATAGCTTCCGGGCTCTTTCACCAGTTAGGCGTTGGCGGGCGTGACTCTATAACGTTCATAAAAGCAAACGTATCCCAAAGACATGCACAGCTGACGTTCAAATGATTAGAAATACTTCCAACGGACGAGAGCGAACATGGTCGAAGGTTTACGCAATACCAAATGGCGGCTTCTGATTAGACAAGAGCAGCCGAGAATGCAAATAACAGACAAGACCGAATATGACAGACAACATCAAATGGTGGTTTCTGACTGGACAAGAGCCTACGAGAATTGTAAACCTGCTTAACGCGGCTCCTCCAGAATGGATATGACGTGATGAAGGGGATAATAAAGTATATGAAAAGTTGTGAACGTGTTGATCTTTCTTTCTCTTGACTGTCTGCATCATGGCGATAAGACATTACGGGACTGGGTATAGAAGACGTTAGGGCGTCACTGCGTTAAGACGGGCGATCAGCAACGCCAACACCACCACCTCCACCACCGCCACCACCACAACCTCCACACCTCACCACACTCACTCACTCATTCAACCACATTCCTCCTCCTCCCCCTCCTCCTCCACACACAGACATGCACACGGGTAACTCGACCAGGTAGCCACAGCGAACATGGCTCCAGCTTCCAAAACGCGCTCGTTTGTATTTCTGAAACTCCCTTCCTCTACTACTACTCGAGTACACAGGCACATGTCACTCCCAGTCTGACCCTACTGGACAAGAGAGAATATTATAGATGCAACATCAAATGATGGCTTTTGATTGGACAGGAGTAGCCGTCGATGCTTCTGTCAGGGAGTCAAGATAGGCGTTAATTCGGCGTTGCGTGGGGATTTCTCTTCTCTTGCTGCTTGTATTGCCATGCAAGTAACCTTGAAGTGCCTTGGGCATAGTCAGTACCCCGGAAAGTACCCTTTCGTCACTACACCCCAGTGCGTATACGCGTTTCATCCCCAGTCTGGCTCTACCCGATATGAGCTATAAATAGAGCCGGTTTTTTCCGCAGTAAATTCCCCTGAAAAATTACCCCGACATTTAGAGAGACGACCTACAAAACAGGGATTTTCCCCAGCAAAACCTCCGTACAATGTCCCGGCGTAGAGCGATGATGAAATCGGAGACCAACAAGTCTCATCTTGTTTTATTCCGTCGTGTAAATGGATTGATCCATACACCTTGTCGACGTGTTAGTATTATATAATAGCATAGCACAATCTCCCACAAAAGGATAAAAAAAAACTCTGCCAGGCTAGGGCGTTGAGGCTTTAGGATAAGGCCTTAAGATGTGGCGTTAAAGCGTTACTGTAAAACTCTCCTCAAAGGTCAAATTTCTGTTTTCTCTACCACTACGGGGCAACTGGATTACTTCCCTTGATTTGGTGTCGGCACTTAAGGGACTGCACAATCTCAACAACATTCCCTTTTCTATGACTCACCAGATGTAAAGTCCGTTTTCCGGCAGGCCACGATCCGCTGGGAACTGATATTAGCCCGTCTAGACCTGGTCGATAGGGGATTTTCATATTTTAGGGGTAAAGTTCGTGTTTTCAGATTTTTCTCAGGGAAAGCTTTTCATGCACCCACTCACGACTTCATCGGCCTGGAGGAGCGCTTCACATAGATACCCTACACGACCCCGTACGCCCACTATTGGCCCACCTCGATCCCAAAATGTCCATTTCAATGCCCTTTTTCCACAATTCCCTGTCTGTCTTCCACTCCGCACCAGTCCAGTTGGACGATATCCCTATGCTTGATGGAGCTTGAGTCCTTCACTATGACACCCAATACGACCCATTCGGACCAAGGATGGCCCACCTCGATCCCAGACCTGCTTATTCACTACGCACAGATCTTTTCAGCAAAATTCAAGACCGAAACCCTGCCATCGTGTTCTACAGCCAAATGTCCATGAGTGGGTTCCCCAATGGGACTACCTTTGAAATAACTGAAGCGTTCGGTCTTATTTAGGGGCAGATAACTCTTGCTGGGCCGGCACATACCGAAAGAAAAGTGACCTTTGAGCCGGACGTGACCTTTGACCCAGATGTGGCCTTTGACCCGGAAGTGATACCACCGGATTTGACGTCATCCGTGACGTCATAGTGACGCCAAACCTCAGCCTCAGTCTCTTTTTGCGACAGAATAAGGGGTTTATTATACTACTTTCCAGATTGTCATTGAATTATACCCCAAATCGGGCTTACTGTGCCAATATGGTGTGATGCCCAAACAGGTTTAACTCATTTACACCAAGGTTTGATAAACGTAGAAATTCAAATCGTCAGTGAATTGGAGGGGTAAAGTGACGACCTTTACGTTATGGTGACGAGAAAAATGTACAACAATTATGTAGTGATACCACAAACAACACAAAAAGGCACACAAGATATCATTCGTAGGGACGTCTCGACGGCCTAGACTAGAAAGAAGTTGTGGCGCTTAGCTATGGTGTTCTATTTGTGCCAATTTGATCTCGCGCGTCGACTTGCAAAAGTCGACGCACGACGCGCGACACGAAAAGTCGACGTCGTGTTTTGAAACGCGACGTCGCCCTTTCCGTCGCGCGTCGACTTTTACAATGTTAAAGAGATAGGCCAAAAGTCGACGTGCTTCAAAAGTCGACGCCCTATCTCCTAACATTGTAAAAGTCGACGCGCGACGGAGAGGGCGACGTCGCCTTTCAAAACGCGACGTCGACTTTTTTGTCGCGCGTCGACTTTTAAAAAGTCGACGCGCGACGACTTTTTAAAAGTAAGTCGACGCGCGACGCGCGACGGACATTCGCGTCGCGCGTCGCCTTTTGGTTTACAAAAGTGCGCATGTCTGGGGAGCATGTATTCCATATTGTTCACGAGACACAATAAATTATCAATCAAATTATCAATTGAAGTTTGCCACTATACGTTGTACAAACGTATTATATAAAATTCACAATCTTTGTTAACTTTCTTCTTTTATGTAAAGGTGTATGTGTGTTTGTACTGTGATGTGTTGTATTATGGTATATTTCACCGTACTGTATGATATGGTATTGTTTAGAATTGTATTGTTTTGTAATGTATTGAGTTGTAATATGTTGAATTGTAATATATTGTATTGTAATGTATGGTATTATTTTGTATTTTATTGTATTGTATCGTATAATATAGTCTTGTTCTGTCTCGTATTGTTTCTTTGTATTGTGATTTGGGGTGTTAATTTCGAACAAAAAAAACAAAAAAATGTTCACATCCGCGATTTCCTATCCTTGTAGCTTCTGACCGGTGTTGGTAATTTGCTAGAATTTACTGCAACAAAGCAAGAATGGCAAGATGTATGTTAAATACATGGAGACTATGTACTACATAATTTATTTGTTTCGCTGTCAGATATGTTACATGGCAGTGTGACTAACGTCACAGGACCTACGAAGTACAGTAGGCATTAGGACTCGAACGCGAACTGAACTCTTGGAAATCCCCACCCCCAGTTGAAATCCTGCCTATATTAAGATGGGCACCGCCCAAGTCAGAATCGCCAGTGATTTTCATCAAAAATCACCAGAAATTTTCATCAAAAGTAGGTCAGCTCAGAACTTGTTGGTAACAGTCTCCTAATGCGCCTTCATTCCAAAATAAATAACGATCGCCGATTTAATTTTACAATTTTTTAATTAAAGGAAACAGATTGAATAATATAGGTTCAGTAGATTTCAAGCTTTACGTGTAAAAATACATTTACATCTCTTTAATGGTTTTCAGTGCCCTTGTACAGGATCAAAACAACTTTTTGAATCACATTATTTTCCCAACAATACAACAAATTTTTATATATAGTACTATAGTAGAAAGGTAGCATTTATGTAGTTTACGGTAATTCAACTCAAGACCAACACCTTCTATGCACAAGATAATAATGATTCTATGTCATTCTCCTGAGCATAACCGGTACAAAGACGAATAAATAGCGTCTCTACATCTTTTTTGGGCATCGGCAATCTGATGAATGTACTATTCCGGTTTTCTTGTTTCACATTATATTCTATGGCGGTTGATCGGTGATTTTCTTCATTGATAAACGTTAAACCACCTCAGCTTCGTTATGGAAACAGCGCTGATTGTTTGAGGGTATATGCAGTAGTTAAGATTAACCTCAGTAATAGGGCCATGTGGCATACAGTGGGACAGGGTATTTTTAGCTGTGGGTAATTTGACCTGAATTTGAAGGCTCAAGCCTGGTGTGGCCAATGTGAAATAGGATACACGTTAAAGGCTACAGTTCACATATATCTATAACAATATATTGAAGTGTTAATTATCAATCTAATTTTAATCAGAATTATTTCAGATCAGAACTTGCTGGTAACAATGCCCTAATGCACGTTCATGCCAAAAATCAAGGTTCTAATGTCAACGGTTCTCCTTATTTTGCCGACGAAAGGATTTGGATGGACTGACTGACTGCCTGACTGACTGACTCATTACCGGACAATTTGCGATCTGTAGCCTACTTCGTAGGAATATTGCTGATTAATTTTCGAAAACTGGTACCTGTGTTCCACAAAATGCACACCCCTCCATCGCGAGGACTAATACGTAAAATAAATTCAAGTTTCCAACATGAGCAGTGTGACTAACGTCACAGGACCTACGAAGTAGAGTAGGCATTAGGACTCGAACGCGAATTGAACTCTTGGAAATCCCCACCCCCAGTTGAAATCCTGCCTATATTAAGATGGGCACCGCTCAAGTCAGAATCGCCAGTGATTTTCATCAAAAATCACCAGAAATTTTCATCAAAAGTAGGTCAGCTCAGAACTTGTTGGTAACAGTCTCATAATGCGCCTTCATTCCAAAAATAAATACCGATCGCCGATTTAATTTTACAATTTTTTAACTAAAGGAAACAGATTGAATAATAAAAAGTTCAGTAGATTTCAAGCTTTACGTGTGAAAATACATTTACATCTCTTTAATGGTTTTCAGTGCCCTTGTCCAGGATCAAAACAACTTTTTGAATCGCATTATTTTCCCAACAATACAACAAATTTTTATATATAGTACTATAATAGAAAGGTAGCATTTATGTAGTTTACGGTAATTCAACTCAAGACCAACACCTTCTCTGCACAAGATCATAATAATGATTCTATGTCATTCTCCTGAGCATAACCGGTACAAAGACGAATAAATAGCGTCTCTACATCACGTTGTTATCTAGATATATGAGACAACACATTTTGGGTATCGGCAATCTGATGAATGTACTATTCCGGTTTTCTTGTTTCACATTATATTCTATCAAGGTTGATCGGTGATTTTCTTCATTGATAAACATTAAACCACCTCAGCTTCGTTGTGTGAATCGGAATTGCATTGCTGTGACACACCAACACACTCCGTGGCAGTGATTCTGTATCCCCTAATCAAGCAATCAAAGTGGATCAAGATTTGAAATGACAAGAAAAATTCAGACATATTTTGTTAACATATGTAATTTTTTGTTTAAATTATATCCCAGTGTGATATATAGTCAATATTCAAGAGGTACAAAAAAAACTCAAAGTATGTTCTCATATTTTCACATCATGATCAAAGTTACTTTATCTAGTTAAATTCTACCCAAAGAAAATAAATTAAGACCCTTTAAACATGCCGTCATGGCTTTGTTTCACCCTCAGTAACTTGTATCATTGTTGCTCACACAGACTAATCTGAAGGATGATACCACATCTTTCTTTCTCCTGCTGGGTTATTGCACCAGGCTGACTTAATTGGTTGATGTAGGATATTTCACAACCAGTGGGAAATTTGACCTGAATTTGAAGCCTGATGTGGTGTGTGATGAAATGTTTGGATGTGAAATAGGATACAAGTTAAAGGCTACAGTTTACATCTATAACAATACACTGAATTGTGCGTATTGAGTCTGGCAAGTTGGTGATAGCAGTGTAGATAAATGCACTAACAAATGATGGAAAATTAGCATTTCCTATTTCATACATGATAATATAGCCCACCAAAACGTTTACACTCAGATTAGCTATGACCAGGAGTTCGGTGCGCGTCGGAGTCCTAATGCCCACCCTACTTCGGATGTCGGATAGCACAGTGGTAAATTTAACAGATCTATGACAGAAGGTAAATGTACGTTTTCATTACTATGCTTATTGCATCAGCTTGCGCTTTCAGCTTGGGACCTTCGTCTATTAGACTGAATTCACTCATTTATCCATTGGTTAAATGGGCCCCGTTTACACAAAGTCTTGACCGGGCTCAAAGTCGCTTAACTTCGCTGATTTTACCAGAACCGGTGTGTCTTGATATGCCGTATCAGGGAACCTTCAAAAGTCACAGTGAAACATACAGCCAAGGGTTTCCGATGGGCATGACGGTGCACTCGCTGAGCCATCAATAAATAATATAAAAAATTTATTATAAATTATTCATCAGAATTCGGTCAGCTCAGAACTTGCTGGTAACAATGCCCTAATGCACGTTCATGCCAAAAATCAAGGTTCTAATGTCAACGGTTCTCCTTATTTTGCCGACGAAAGGATTCGGATGGACTGACTCACTCACTCATTACCGGACAATTTGCGATCTGTAGCCTACTTCGTAGGAATAATGAACCGAAAGCTTATGTAAGTTACAGTTTTGCAGGAGTAACAGTAACGACTGGAAAACAGAGAAAAACTAAAAGGAAATGTGGGATCTTACTGTTTTCCGGCCGAAAACGAAAGTGAAATGACCCCACACCTCACCTTTACTTTGACAGCATATAGTCACTCGTCTAAAATGGCAGAAAACAAAACTTTACTATTAAAAAGAGTTGTATGATTCGAGATAAAATGCAACGTGGCGCGTTTTATCAGGAGACATTCTCACAGTTCCATTGAGCTACACAAGCGATTAATTATTTTCCCTCTGTTTTCCAGTCGTTACTGTTAATCCTGCAAAATAGTTACTTACATACGCTTTTGTTCATTATTGAAAACTTGAATTTAATTTATGTATTAGTCCGGCGAAATAGTAACACATTGACAAGCTAATAGATGCGAATTGTCCTCTCGATTGAGGGGTGTGCATTTTGTGGAATACAGGTACCAGTATTCGAAAATTAATCAGCAAAAAAAACATTTCAGACAGCGAAACAAATATATTATGTTGTACATAGTCTCCATGCATACAAAATATCTTGTCATTCTTGCTATCTTGCAGTAAATTCTCACCAAATTACCAACACCGGTCAGGAGCTACAAGAATGGGAAATCACAGCTGTGAACATTATAGTAATACATGCTCCCCTGACATGCGCACTTTTGTAAACCAAAAGGCGTCGCGCGTCGACTTTTTAAAAGGCGACGCGCGACGCGCGACGGAAAAAGTCGACGTCGCGTTTTGAAAGGCGACGTCGCCCTCTCCGTCGCGCGTCGGCTTTTACAATGTTAGGAGATAGGGCAAAAGTCGACGTCGACTTTTGAAACACGACGTCGAGTTTTGGCCTATCTCTTTAACATTGTAAAAGTCGACGCGTCGACTTTTCCCGTCGCGCGTCGAGTTTTGATTCTACAAAAAGTCGACGCACGACGCGCGACGCAAAAAGTCGACGTCGCGTTTTGAAAGGCGACGTCGCCCTCTCCGTCGCGCGTCGACTTTTACAATGCTAAGAGATAGGCCAAAAGTCGATGTCGACTTTTGAAACACGACGTCGAGTTTTGGCCTATCTCTTTAAAATTGCAAAAGGCGACGCGCGACGGAAAGGGCGACGTCGCGTTTCAAAACACGACGTCGACTTTTCGCGTCGCGCGTCGTGCGTCGACTTTTGCAAGTCGACGCGCGAGATCAAATTGGCACAAATAGAACACCATACTTAGCCCCATTCTGAGAACAGGCTACATATATACAAACCGTACTTTTCATTATTTCGTATTTTATTTACTTGAGGGAACCTTTCACTCGGTTATCTCCCTTGCTTCAAATTGTTTTCATTTCGAGTCAATCACACGGCAGCGATGATAATGCCCTCCTCCATCACCATGGCTTGAGTTAAACATATTATGATGGTTTATTGTGTTCTGGCGCTATGCTATACATACAAAGAACTGTACCACTCATTATTTCGCGGTTGGTTGGGTGGGTTCAGGTTCCTGTTGCTTCAATGCATTCTGCTGAGAAGCAACAGGAACTTGATAATGTGATGTCTAGCACTGTAATATCACTTGTCTTTATTGCACTATGTAAGCGTCCTGTCGTAGGGTGGATGGAGGGTGTCCGGTTCCATGCTACTTCAAAGATTTCTTCTTTGAAGTAGCAGGAACAAAACTGGGCTGGGTGGTGCTTAGTTGGTTTGTCGTGATATAGCTGAAATGTTGTTGAAAGCGACATTAAATTCTATTCACTCACTCACTCTCTCATTATTTCATATGTTTAATGTCTTAGTACAAGAGCACAGAGATAGCGAGGTTCATCCCTCATGTAAGAAATCACGAGAGAAGCTTAATAATAATACAGGTTTGATTATGAGTGAGGGTAGGAATTTGAAGAAACTCAGTGAATCCAGCATAACTTCAGCGATGGATCATTTCATTTTGCTCAGCATATCTTTGCGAGGCCCGTTCTCTTATTCTCAGCGTGATTGCGTAACTCCAGTTATATCCCTTTCTTTTATGAACAGCGTAACTTCAGCTAATATAGTCTATGGGCTTACGTAATATTTTCCAGATTTGTCATTTTTTCGGGTAGATTCTTGGCACTCATGTCTAAACACATCTAGAAAGTTCGCTGATTAAGAAAAGAATGGGTGCCAGTTTTTGCATTAACATTTGGGACCTCCATTTTGAATTTCAAAATGGCCATCATCGAAAATCATTTTTTAAACATAATTGCCAATTATTCATTCAAATGTCATCCAATATTTGTTTCATTTTATCTAAACTCTTATAAAGGGGCCAACCATTCATTGGAAACAAAATAAGAACACTATAAATACTCTAAATTAGCAAAAATCCAAGATGGTCACCAGATTTCAGGATTTGTTTACGTAGCCCCATATAGACCCATATAGTCCCATACTAGGGGTATAGGACCAATGTTTGTCCCACTGGGAAACCTACTTCTAGACATTTGCGGTATGGTTGTTTGGATTTGTTTTCTTAGTCTCGTCAAGACAAACATTATAGGAAGTGTCCCGGCACGAAACGGTGAAATTTTTGAAAAAAGTTCGAGGTCTGTCTATAGCCCCATATAGATCCATATACTGGGGTATAAGCCCAATGTATGTATAACTCCATACTGGGTGGACGTGTTGGAGTCTAGGTGAGTCCCTGGTGGTCCAATGGTGTCGTATGAGGTCTTATTTTGAAGCTCTCATGCAGGAGCACTTGACTACACTAATAATTCGTACGTTGTCAATAATCGGCGCATGCGCAGCCTGGCCGTAGTATAGAAAGCAGGCATTTTTGGGGGTGTGTGTGGGTGTGTTTGGGTTAGAGATGGGCTATTCACGGTTCGAATGGGTCGTGTGAGGTATCCATGTGAAGCCTATGTAATGGAGCATCTGGTGGCGTGGCTGTGGGGTAGAAATATGGTCATTCTGCGCATGCGCAGTCTGGCCGTAGTATAGAAAGCAGGCATTTTGGGGGGTATGTGGGTGTGTGTTTGGGGTAGAGATGACCGCTATGGGTCCGAATGGGTCGTGGAAGGTGTCAAAGTGAAGCTTGTGTGGGTTAGAGTCAGAATGGTGTGTTTTCAAATGCAAGTCGCGTCAATCTGCGCATGCGCAGTTGGTTGTAGTAAGTAAAGTGGCCATTTTGGGGCAGTGAAGGAAGGTATTTGGTGTAGACAGGGACCATCCTTGGTCCGAATGCTTCGTGTGAGGTGTCATTTTGTAGCTCTTGGGGTGTAGACCCCGATTTGAGGGATGTTCACGTCATCTGTGACGTCATTGGTGACGTCATCAGTACGAGTAGTAGCCAAAGTGGACATTTTGGGGCAGTGAAAGGAAGGTATTTGGTGTAGAGAGGGACCATCCTTGGTCCGAATGCGTCGTATCAGGTGTCATATTGTAGCAACGCCCGCCAACGCCAAGCTTAACGCTTCAACGCCCTGGTGAAATAGCTCAGAAATTCTGATTTTCTAGATATTCCATGTAATTGTCACTAATTCTTCGAAATGCGGTGACGCCCGTCAACGCTTGTAGTTATGCCTTAACGCTCTAACATAACGCCTTGACGCCATGATATAGACCGGAGAGAGAACAACAACAACAAAAACAAGGATGACACATGAGAGAACAACAACAACAAGAAGTTTTTTCATATAGTTTATTTTCCCCAATGTTACATCATACCCACGCTGGGAGAGCCGCGTTGGGTATGTTTACAACTCAAAAAGACTCTTGCCCAATCAGAGGCCACCATTTGCATCTATCATATTCGTTCCTGTCCGTTAGATGTATTCTTGTCCAATCAGACGTCGCCATTTCAGCAAGTTCCATCTTCGGCTGAACCGTTTATTCTAATCATCGTCGGACAGGCCTGGATATTCTTCGGGCAGCATGTCCTGAAACAGTTGTTTGCGCATTCTGATCGCATTTTCCAGGGCCTCGGTGGGTGGTAGCCCCATAGCCTCTTCAAAGTGACGCTTGGCCTTCATGATGGACCTGTGCGTGGGGTCGCCTTTCATTTCAAGCGGTAGTAAGGTATACTGTTCATAGATCGCCATGGCTGTTTTCCTGATGCGGGGGGCGCATTTGGGTGTACGTCTGTTGTAAATTATCCTCTCCGGCGTCCTCGATCGCTGCAGCGTAAGTATTGATAGCTGCTGTCACAATACGATCCCAGAAGGTAGGTTCTGCCTCACTTTCCACGGACGTATGCTGACTATCTGAGGTCAAGCTCTCCGTATCACTAGATAGACTCTCAGCAATCTCTGTTTCGGTATCAGTCGATACACTCTCAGCAGTCTCTGTATCAGCATCCCCCTCAACGGACTCCTCGGAGTCTTCAATCCCATGTATATTTTCTGGTGTCGCATCATATCGTAATGTCTGGTGAACGTGCGTTCGCACTCAGAGCAAGTATAAGTCATGTTGACGGTTGAACGTCGACTGTGCGTGTTTTTGGAAATACGCTCGCTTTTATAGACAGTAACGCCCGTCAACGCTTAGCTTAACGCTTCAACGCCCTGGTGAATTAGCTCAGAAGCTCTGATTTCCATGGAATTGACACCAATTCATCGAAATGCAGCGACGCCCGTCAAAGCCCGTCGTTACGCCTTAACGCCCGTCTCAACGCCCGTCAACGCCCAGCTTAACGCTTCAACGCCCTGGTGAACTAGCTCAGAAGCTCTGATTTTCATGGAATTTATTTGGTTCACATTGGATATGCATTATTACATACTGTGAGCAGAAAATATTTGTCATATACCAGTAAGAAGTTGCACATTCATACCAATATTTCTTGATAATAACGTCGAAAACAGGTTAATATCCATGCAAACGAGTTCAGATGAACAGTTGTCTCAACTATAATGCATTTCAAACCCAAACTATTTGCGCACATTTCGATTACATGTTTAAAATAATGTTGAATAACAAAAAATCATACAGATCGGCTAAAAAAAAGGCGGCCATTTTGAAATTCAAAATGGAGGCCCTAAATGTTAATGCAAAAACTGGCACCCATTTTTTTCTTAATCAGTGATGTTTCTAGGTGTGCTTAAACATTGGTGCCAAGAATCTACCCAAAATTTTGCTTTTTTAACATAAGCCCACAGACTAATACCCCTGTCACACTCTACTGCGATCAGCCGTCGACCGCTTTGCGCTCCCGGAAATGTTTCACCAAAGCGCAGTGACATCGCCGAAAATTGTGAAATCCATGACACCAGGTAACTTACAGTAGCTTACAGTACGTTCTTGACTCGCTTATTACGCTCTCACTGCGACCCTATGCGTTCCCAGTTTGATCATCAGTGCGCTCTCAATGCGCTCCCACTGCGCTCTGTGTGCTCTCAGTGCGCTCTCAGTGCGTCCAAGTCGCTGCCGCTGCGCTCTCACTACGCTCTCAATACCTTTGCAACTCGTTCATTGCGCATGTGCGGCGTGTATAAAAATAGAGACTCCTGCGACCAGGGCATCAGTCTACTTTCAGCAGGCCAAAAACCAAGAAGTCCGCACATTCTGCTTGCCTGCGGCCATGGTCAAGAGCAGATGCACACTGATTGTGTATAGACGATGGAGCTGTATTTATACCAAAATGTGTGGGGGGGGGTCAGTGGAAGTGGGATCGTAATAAGAACGCACTGTGAACCTATTGCAAACGTCAGAACAACGCGTTGGACGTATAACGAGCGTCATAGTCTCAATGGCAGCGCAGTGTGGGCGTAGAATGAGCGCAAGCAAGCCCACAAAGCGTAGTAGGAGTGCAGTAGCAGCGCAATAAGAACGCAAGAGGCACGTATTGAGAGCCCAATTAGCGTACAGCAGTCGCACACCAGTCGCAGGGGACGATTTCTGCGACCCCAAGTCGCTTCTATGCGTTGTTGCTACGTCCACGATATGCTCATGTAGTTCGCTTTGTGCTGCCATGGCGACTGTACTGCGTCATTACAACGTTTTCGTCAGAGCGCCGACCCGCTGCGCTTGTTTTGTGCATGCACAAAACAAGCGCCGAGGTTTGGCGCTCAAGGTAGCTCATGGCGACCCTCTCCCGTCCTTGACAGTTTCCACTGCGTCACCAAATCGTTCTCAGAGACCTTACTGCGCTTTACCTCACGCTTTCATACTTTTCAGGTCGCAGTGGGAGCGCCAGCGTGATCGCGGGTGAGTGTGACAGGGCCTTTAATGTGTCTCTTTCTGACAGCGTAACTTCGGCGATGGACTATTTATCTTTGCTCGGCGTATAAGTGCGTAACTTCGACGGACTCTCTTAACTCCAGTGATGTGTAAACGATGACAGGAGACGGTTGTACAAATATACATTTATTTACATCTTGAGGAGGGGATGATGATGATACACACAAAGAGGGTAGCAGTTTGCTGTAACTAAACAGAAATACAGCGTTAGAGTACGTTGTAATGAATACATATAAACTGTAATATAAACAATATATAAAACAAACTGCGTATGTACAAAAGAGAAATGATTTACCAAATGAACCTATGCAATAAAGACTTTACTGGACTTTATCTGGTCACATTATTCAATTTATACACAGCCATTCGTACTAATGTACTTTTCGGAACATATTCATACTTCCAGCAACCAAAACTGCCAATTCAACTGGACCATTTAAATTATAGATATAAATCATGTAGTAACAGTAAATAACCTACCTCAAATGATGCTGATAATTCCAGCCAACAAAGTATAATATAAAGGACACCACAAGTGACAAGACAATATTTTTTTTTAAATATTTTTATTCGTTTTTTTGTATAATACAATCACACATCAACATTGAACTGATAAACCAATGAAATTATTAACATGTATTACGCTTTAGATATACTAAATCAAGGTATATAGTGGTAATTACCGTTGAACGATTATCTACATATATATAAACATACCTCTCATTATACATGTTAAATCGTATTATATTGAAAATTCATATCCTGAAATTGACAGGCATTTCACACTCGCACATACATACCCACGCTCACAAGCGTACTACATCTCATCATAATCAGTATCGTCATATACGTAAATTATATTTGTGTTGTGCTCCTATTGCACATTTCACATTTTATCAAAGTATGGCTTAAATAAACACCATCTCCTATTAAATATATCAACTGTCTGTGTTGTGTTGGCTATATATTGTTCTGTCCTATAATAATTGTGAAAGCTCTTTAGGAGGCCTGCTAAATGTAGACCCGATATTTTTGACATCATAATATATTCTTTTGTTAGCATTGTAAGCGTATTTAACACATCTTGTTTAGTCCCCCAGCCCAGAATGATCTTGTCTGGTGTGATTTTCCCTCTAAGATCTACTGTATTGGATAACCAATATTCTAAATCAGACCAGAGTGATCTCACCGTCATACATTCAGTAAACAAATGTTCTATTGTTTCGGTTTTTTCTCTACAATATTCACATGTATCATTATCAATGTATCCAATCCTGAATAAAAAAGATTTTGTGACAGTTATACGGTGCAGGATTTTGTATTGGATTTCTTGCAGTTTTGTGCTTTTGGTACAGTGGAATAATGAGCTAAAAGTATTCTTCCAGTTAATATTATTTTCCAAACTGAGATATCTCTCCCACTTTTCCATTGCCATGACAAGACAATATTCATAGGTGAGTATATGGACAGAACCGGTTAAAAAATGCTAGGCTTGACTCCTTCTTCGAAGAAACAATGGAAAGCCTTGTCCACCTGTAACCACAATTGGACCAAGCTGCAACGCCAGGTTGACCACCTGTATAGTTTATGCCAAACTAATAGCATTACCAACCCGACCAATACATGACAGCTCTATTTCACAATTTTAGACTCTACAGACGGAAAGGATATGTGACGTTTACATACGAAAAACCCCTTTGTGCGTGGTGGTTGTGAAGCCGATTTTTTTCCACTCCAAAACCTGCCATATAAGATTTTTCTTGAAGTTTACATACTGAAATATCCCCTTCTAAAAAACTGAGACGTTCAGTTGCATAAAAATGGAGATCTGATTGATCAAAATGTGCTCCCGGACTTATTTTGGTATTTTGGAGCATTTTCATGAAGGGCTTTCTCATGTAGCAAAAATATGACACCTCAAACCAAAACCATTCGTGGTCCTTTCCAATAAATAAACTTTCTAATATATTGTGTGGCAAAATTATTTTGGTTTGATGCCATATTTCGGTTATAAGAGAAAATCCTCACTGTATATGCCTCAAAAATACCAGATCGAGCCGATGAGCACATTTTAATCAATCGTATCTCCATTCTTATACAAGGGAGCATCGCATTTTTTTCGAGGCTGTATGTAAACTTCTAGAAAAATCCAAATGGCAGGTTTTGGATTGAAAAACAAATTCAGCTTGATTATCATCACACACAAGGGAGTTATTTCCGTATTTTCGTCATATATCCTTTTTTTGGCGCAGCATAACTGCGTAACTCTGTCGGTCCCTTTCTCTTTCTTTCGGCGTAACAACGTAACTTCATTTAATCCTTGCCTAACAGACAGCGTAACTGGTAACTCCAGCTTTATACCTCCCCGACAGCGTAACTGAGTAACACCAGCAATGGACTATTTATTTTTGCTCAGAGACTTCCTCAGACCCTTTGTCTTCTGCTCAGCGTAAATGCGGAACTGAGACAATAGGCCCCTCTTTTCTCAGAGCGTAACTACGTAACTTCATCAGACCATTCCCTTTTTCCTCAGCGTAACTGCGTAACTTCATTAGACTCATTCTCTTTCTCTCAGCGTAAATTCGGGTATAGGTCTTGCTTTTCCTGACAGCGAAACTGCGTATCTCCAGGCGATCCGGGCCATTTCTGTTAGCTCGGCGTAACTGCGTAATTTCATCAAACCCTTTATCCTTTTCACAGCGTGACGAAGACACTTTATAGTTTTCTCAGCGTATCTGCGTAATTCCGGTTATAAACTCATTTCTTGACAGCGTAACTTCATCAGACAATTTCCATTTTCCTCAGCTGTGAAAGTACAGTTATACAGAGTACATGTAAAGCCGAAAGTGTAAATTGACGGAGTTATGCAGTTATGCTGAAAAAAAAATCATACATTGTGCATCGCCGGTGTTACGCAGTTATGCTTAGAAAAACAGAAAGGGCCTTGCGAAGTTACGCTGAGAAAAACACACCATTTCTCGGTTTAACAGATACAGTAAAGTACAAATTCTTGTAGACTCAATACCATTTACTGAGTTATGCATTGAGCTATTCAGTTATGCTGAACAAAGAGGAATGGTCCCTAAACGAGGTTATGCGGTTAAGGAAAGTGAGATCTATAGCTGAAGTTACGCATTTGCACTGATAAACAGGGAAGTCTGTGACCAATTCACGCTCTTGGGGAAAACAGAGGTCTATAGCCAGAGTTACGCTGAGCAAAAGAGACAGGGTCTGACCAAGTTACGCTCTCGGGTAAAGAGGTTTACACCCGGAGTTACAAAGTTGCGCAGTTATGCTAAGCAAAAGAGAAAGGGTCTGACGAAGTTACGCAGTTACGCTGAGTGAGAATAAATGAACCCTCGCCGAAGTTACGCAGTTACGTTGTATGAAAGAGGTCTGTAGCTAGAGTTACGCAGTTACGCTGAGCAAAAATAAGTAGTTGCCAGAAAACAAGAGGGCAACTTTTGCTGGAGTTCCGCAGTACGCCGAGAAAAAGAGAAAGGGTCTGACGCAGTTACGCCGAGCAAGAATTAAATGGTTACGCAGTTACACTGACCGAAAGAGAGATCTATAGCTGGAGTTACGCAGTTACGCTGAGCAAAATAAGTATTTCATCGCCGAAGTTACGCAGTTACGCTGTCCGAAAGAGAGATCTATAGCTGGAGTTACGCAGTTAAGCTAAGAAAAGGATAGGGCTATAGCTGGAGTTACGCAATTACGCTGAGAAAAAGGGAAAATCGCTGAAGTTACGCAGTTCCCATCTCAGGAAAAAAAAAGATCTGTAGCTGGATTTACGCTGAGTTAAAGATAAAGGGTCTGACGAGGTTATGCAGTTACGCTGAGCAAGAAATAATGGTCCATGGTGCAAGAGAAAGGGTCTGACTAAGTCACGCAGTTATGCTAAGAAAAAGGAAAAGATCTATAGCTGGAGTTACGCAGTTACGCAGAGCAAAAATAAGTAGTTCATCGCCGAAGTTACGCAGTTACGCTGTCCGAAAGAGAGATCTATAGCTGGAGTTACGCAGTTAAGCTGAGAAAAGGATATAGGGCCATAGCTGGAGTTACGCAGTTACGCTGAGAAAAAGGGAAATTCGTTGAAGTTACGCAGTTCCCATCTCAGGAAAAGGGAAATCTGTAGCTGGATTTACGCTGAGTTATAGATAGAGGGTCTGACGAAGTTATGCAGTTACGCTGAGCAAAAAATAATGGTCCATCGCCGAAGTTATGCATTTATGCTGTCCAAAAGAGAGGTTTATAGAGTTACGCAGTTAGGCTAAGAACAAGAGAAAGAGTCTGACGTAGTTACACTGAGCAAAAATAAATGGTCCATCGACGAAGTTACGCAGTTACGCTGTCCGAAACAGAGTCATGTGTTCCATCATTGGAGTTACACAGTTACGCTCACAAGAAGGGAAATTCGCTGACGAAGTAACAGAGTTATTCCAAGAAAAAAGAGTGGGCCTATCACTTTAGATGTATAGTTTCATCGGCACGCAGAATACATTGAGTGTTACTGCATAACCGAGAATACACTACAATTGTAAGATTTAGCTGAAGTCCACTGTACATCAGGCTTGTCATCTCCATGTACATGTATGAGCCCCTCTCTCTCGTGACCTATTACATGAAACAATGACCCATAGTGACCACGTGCCATAAAGTTATTCATTATTCGTGAAATGGAGTAACTGAACACCAAATTCGACGGAAACCGTAATATCCTGAAGCGAAATAAACAACTGGGGAGCGTTGATAAGATATACATTTATTAAGATAATTGTGAACAAGGTGATGGCCCTGTAACAGACTTGAAAAGTAACCGAAATGTTCGGCAAACATCTATTTTACTATTTTTGGTGTAACTTCCGGCGATGTGCGCGCGGTCGGGAATCTTGTCCAAAAATCTGACTTGTGGCTGGGGTGTTATTAGCCCCCCAGCGAGGTGGTTGGCCCCGATATTGTTTACTTATGTCAGAACAAACATGTCCGGAGTACCTCATCAGGCACCCGCAGGCGGAATTCCTTATTGCGTTTATACAATCTACAGACCATGAGCAGCTTGGTAGGCTTCTGAGGTAGATGGGCACCATGTACGCTGTCCATCTACATACTTTCAGAACTCTCTGAAAGTACAAGCTAAGGAAGGTAAATCTCCTTGAAAGTGTGTATCACAATAAGTATATTGGGCTGAATCACATTCTTGATCTCAGGACCTTCGTAGCATGGTAACCTCTCAGAATATGCTCATATTTGAGCGAAGAAAGCGCCAGACAATGCGTTATATACTTCATCTCCTGTGAAATCACGTGTCGGTATCCGTGTTTGTTTTGAGTTAAGAGACGCCCCCATGTCGTTACCTCTCCAACATCAAAGGGACCGTCCTCCAGCGTATTCTCTGCGTAAACATAGTTTGTTTCTGAATAAGGCGTACCAGTCTCGCGCTTCATCCGTTCGTTGGCTGTTACTTTGAACAGACAGTACGGTGGCCACGGGTTACTGTTGCTTCAATGCATTTTGCTGATAAGCAACAGGAACTTGATAGCACTGTAATATCACTTGTCTTTATTGCACCATGTAAGCGTCCTGTCTGTGTCCTGTGTGCTGTCCTCGGTGTTTTATAGGGTGGATGGAGGGTGTCTGGTTTCATGTTGCGTCAAAGATTTCTTCGTTGAAGCAACAGGAACGATACTTGCCTGGGTGGTGCGCCATGTAGCAAACCGCGAAATTACATTAAAAAAATCAGCCCATACACATTATCTGCATGTTCTCCGAACTGCAATGATCATGCACAGGCGAGTGAGTGAGTAGAATATTCAACATTTTTCAGTCATATCACGACGGTGCCTACATGTCATGTGCCAGAACACGAGAGTGTCCACAGTTCCTATTATCCTGGACACTGATCAGCCCAGCTCATACCCGCCGATGTTTTGAGGTGTTGATGGGAACGGAAAATAGAGAGGAGAGCAGATATTTCCGACTGTTGACCGTCAGCCTGATGACCCTGGTCCAAAAATCAAGTTGTACATGGCATTTACATCGAACATGTCAGCCTAAATAATCATTAGCGGCATGTGCTCCAAATTCAACGTATTGCGCGGTAGATCTACCATTGGTTCGTGTATATAACATCGATGAATATAACAGGTGTTCTACGCTTCAGAGACGGCAGAAGGGACGATGGCGGTACATGGAATATGCTTGTACCTCTATATGCACATCTCCGCATCCGCATATTGTCCATGGTTAGGAATGCAACGTGAAATCTCCCTCCAAATAATTGTCATATGGGGAACCCACGATTTGTCGTATGGGGAACCCACGATTTGTGAATGTGATTTCCAATAGGGCTTGCTATGGTTCGAAATTTTGAGGCACTTTTCAAATAATGGGGAACCCTCATTGCAATGCATTTCAATGGGCCTTGCTTCTGTAGTCGGGTTCCACCTCCCATCATGCTTCACGAGTTCCACGTAATGGGAGGCCGCTTCCAGCGGAAGATTCAACATGGCGGCTCCCCAGCTTGTAGAGATGGACGATGCGATTTTTTTTGCCGTTTTTCTGGTGAGTTTATTGCCGCCATTTTATGTCATTACAACACAATGATTCCTAGTATACCAGTCGTCATTTCTATATATCGCAAAGTATTTGTCGGCTGATGACTTATGCCGAAGCCAACCAAATAGTCCAACTTGTTGTTGTTGCATTAGGCACTCAAAAGAACCAACAGTTGCAGATAATGGGAAAAAATCTTACCAGTAGGAAGAATGGGCGTAGCAGATCATCGTCAAGAAATATTAAATCTCTGGTAGTAATATTTGGTGGGAGCCAGACTTTACCAAGCTGCTACAGCTGATCAATGGTCACTTCCGTTATTTGAAAAACTTTGCCAAATGGTGATTTCACTATAGAAACAGGGGAGATTACTTTAATTACTTTTGTCTTTTATCAGGAGTAATCTGTGTTTCATAGAAATCACAGCACCCATGGGGCTTTGTTGTCGTTTATCAAACAATAGATCGGCAGGTCTCGGAAATCCTTATGCAGCCATGCCGCCGTTTTGATTTGATCTTTTGACGTCGCCCTGGGAGACGGCAGGCAAGCAACTTCTTCGAGAATTTCCGAGATGAACGGAAATAATGAACTGTTCTACTCTCGTTACTTTATAAAATTGTTTTAGAAATTGGCCGTTTGTGGCAACAAATTTTACATTATCTCTTCCAGTATTTATCAATACTATCAAAGGAGTAAAGTGTAGTCAAAAAGCTTGACTCAGCATTCTGAATTACCGATAGTAAAACTCCACAGTTATACATCGGATTTTGCTGTTTCGCGAGTATTTAGCTGGTCATTGGTGACGTCATTGAGACTGCTAACCAGCTGGTCATTTCAACCAACTGCGCAGACCAGTTTTGGAGTACCTAGTTGCATATCAAATGCAGGGGAGGTCATGCACCCACTGACTGGAAGACAACAGCACAATCGACGATGCCCTGATTTTCTGATACTTTTTCCCTTTCAGTTGATGATACCCATCAGCCTGTTTTTTTTAAAACTGTTATTCTAAATTTTGCAGATAAATTATATTTCCTTTAGGGGGGGGGGGGATATTTATTTTGGCATTAATTTCTTGTGCATTTATCAAATATCATTTACCAGAAGTATTGTAATGAAGCATCAAATCACAGTTTATTTTTTGTCAAACGAAACCACATGTGTCTCTGTCCCAATTCCCATTTCAAAGGTTCATCCGCCAGCAGCATACATGTCAATTAACATTCCAATACACTGAATTAAAAATTATTCTTGAACCTGTCAAATTACCTTGCCTCAGGATACCATTCTCAGCTTTACAGTCCATTTAAAATGAACGAGTGAAAACAGTTGAATAATGGTTTGATTTTGCAGAAGCACCAATTGATCTACCTGCTTGAGTCTGTAAACTTATTTAATAAAGCTGATAAATAATATACATATGCTTTTTGTTTGACAACATTGTGAACCTTTTCTTTTCATTTATCCTAACAGTTTAGTGACATCCTCATTGTGTGCTGTGACTCTTGAATGCCACAATGCTTTGGTGTATAATGCAGTTTCAAGTCCCGCCGGTATTTATCCTACTATGTGTATAATTACTGATTTATTATGGCAGGCCATTAGTATATTTTACACAATCTTCAAGTCTGCACATACACCATCAGATATCTTTTTGATGAAAAATAGTTTCCTTGTTAAAACCTGATATTCTGAAAACTTATTCAGAATTGTAGTTTAATCAAAGGAGTGTCTACATTCAACATGTAGGCCTACATATTGAGATTTTTGACTGATAGCATGGATAAAACCTTTCCCAATTTTTTTTAATTTTATGCCCATACCACTGGACATTTATTTGCCATGCGATCACATTTCACATGCTTTGTTCAGCCTCCATGGTCTGGAACCAAGCAGACACTATCACTAGATGAAAGAAGCAGATCATGATATACATTTCAGGTCTTACCGATGCCAAATAACTTGAACAGAAGACAATTAGACAAAAAGAAAATCAATAAATATATAAATAAACAATCTTGTTCTAGATTATAATATCCTGGATTCTTATCATTCTCATGTCACTAACATGGACATCATTGAACTCCAATCCAACCAGTGGTCAAGATCCATCATTGTTCTTCAGGATTCATATTATTGATCACTCATAGATTGGATTAAGTTCTCATAGTACTCAGTTCTCATTTCATACTTTTGCAAATTCTTGTAACATGGTCAGGTCCCAGTTCTATTAAGTACACGTATGAAAGGTGCGAACTGATATAATGGATCCATCTTGTTGTGTATGACGAAATAATGAAATATAATGAAGGCCATAAACATTTTCAATGAAATGAGTTTTGATATTAAATATGTATACAATTGATTCCAACCTGCAGGTCATGGATTCAGCACTTCTGATATCAGATGCAACAGAACTGTTACACAATGGATGTACTGGATGAAATGGAAAAACCAATACAGACTATCGATTGGTTCAGCTGTGTCAGAAATGTGTGGAACGACAGTAATTGGCCGCAACCCATTGGATATCAGCTGATTCTTCAGGAAATTAACATTACACATGTAATGACCACCTGCAGAGTGATATATATGTCAATCGGTCAGACATTTCCAAGGATGCCCAGTTCTAACTTAAAACAACCATGCCGGACTTCATTCCTTCACTCAGAATAATTGGATCTAACTTTTACAAAAGCTGCAGCTCCCAATAGCTCCTGGATCTAGAACACATAAATGAAGGGACCCATTTTATCGGTGCTATGGAAAAATATCATGTAGAATGGGATTGTGTGGATAATATCAGATCCATGGAAGTTGAAGTCATGCAGCATGCTCCACAAATATCATCAAAGGTAATAAAACTTTCTGGTCTGCATGCACCAGTGTGAATCTATACTTTTTTTTTACAAAATTATCTCCCTTGACCAGGTGAGGACTTGAATGTGTCTAAAATCAATTTAGCTTCTAGAAACAAAGACTTCATTTCCTGAGTAGAGGTAAAAACCGAACATATTTTGATTATTTTATTCAAATTTTAATTCCACTTGTGGTATATGTACATGTATAAAATACATACAGAATGAACTGCATACAGAATAACACATTGAACAGGTATATGTATCTCATTACATTCTTAACCAAAGATCAATACCTGGGTGATATTACAATAATACCATAGTGTTATATATTGTTATGATTGGCTTAACTTTAGCTGCTGAAGATATTTCTAATTTGAGGGGAATGTGCAATCATACTAAATTTATTTTCATAACTTCATTTATTTTCACAATAAGCAACATAATCGAGATTAGCAAGTGAAGTTTTACAACATAATATAATAAGCATCATGGGTCTCCTTCAGTTTAGTGTAGACATATATACCCTTGAATATCTGTTACCATGATTCAGTCATAATATTGTCTGTAATATATTGATGTCGATAAGGAATAAACATAATTATTTGATAGTATTATTAATTGTATGTTGTTTATGATTAACATGAACTTTTTATTTGCTGGAATCCAGCCATTTGTTCCATATGGGCAATATTTTCATCAGCCATCACCATTCAATATGAATGTGATACATGGATGGATTCTCTCAATGATGATGCTATACTGTACACATACAAAATATGAAGTGTTGATGTGTACGGCCTTTTGCACAAAATGACAAGCAAGTTGGTACAACTAGGCACACAGTCTCATTTCTGCCGCTAACGTGTTGATTTGGGTGGGGGCGTCCTCTCGGGGGGTGAGAAGAGGCCTAATGTCTCAAGCAGTATTCCAGGTTTTCCATCAATATACTCTATTCCATACCCCAATATTATATTTCAAGCACGTGAAATCAGACAAAAATTAAGTGCGGGGAATGTGACTTCCACATCTCTGGCTGGACATGCTAGTGGGGAACCCTCAATCCCAGGTTAATTACGATTGGTGGAGTTAACGTCCAACAAATGCAAAATTGAGCTTGGTATCCGACCCTATGTTATTCAGTGATGTATTCCCCTACGGACCCTGTTGCCTCGACGGAGGCCTTTGCGCTCATCCAGCGCTTGTCAATTTTAGAGTTGCCGCTTTGGTGTTTCGTGATCGATTATGTGACGGTTAGCGACAGAAAAAAAATGTCCATTTATTCAAGGTTGGGTGTATGATATTTCTTTCACATTCACACAGAATATTTTTCTCCTCGAACAAGCGATTTTTCTTCAGTTTAGCAGCTTTTCCTGTCGGAGCTTGGGTTTGCCTGCATAGTTTTCATCTTTATCCCTGGAGTCCATTCGACAGTCCAATAACGTGCCCAGTAAGCACACATTCGAGTTAGACATACTCGTGTCGACTAGCAGGATTCCAAAATTTTAACAACATACAATTTCTGAAATCTGTACATGAAATTATATTTATTCTGCATTATAAATTAATCAGTTTTACAATTTAACCAGAATAGCTGGATGCGCACAGTAACGTGTTCATGTTTGGAGATGTCACCGGCTGACTGCTTCATGTACCAGCTGACTGTGGTTGCCAGTTTAAACTCGATTAGCCTACTGAGTGAACC